>JAZHYW010065364.1:0-151964 GCA_037355805.1 Ixodes ricinus
GCAAGCCGGCCAACGAGGTAGAGGTCCTCAGAGCGATAAACTGGTATCCCGTTCACCAGGCAAAATGTCCCCCAATTGGACGCCGCCATGTTGCACGTTTTTGACCGCTAGACTCGAGCGAAGTACCGCGCACAAGTAATTGCTTATTGATATTTAATAACAGTACCGACGAGATAAGTTATGTTTCGTTTGTTTTAAGTCCAAAATGTGCTTTTACGACAAAAACTCAAGCAGCTTCGCAATGACTCCGCTAGGCGCCGTCAGTCGCGGTGCTGTATTTTGTGGTTTTATCGGAGCTAGACACTGAACTCTGGGGCAAACAGTATCGAAAAAATAGCTTAGCATGTTTTTTACAGCGATCGTAATAAAAATTTCAGCACAGGTTCGCGTAAACGCCTCAGGATTTGGTACGGTCGTGTGTCTAGTGGTCAAAAATGTGCCACATGGCGGCGGCCGATTGGGGGTCACTTTCAGCTGCCAGTTTATTGTTCTAGGGCCCTCTACCTCATTGAAGCCGGCCCATAATCAAAACTCGTGAAGTTTCCTTGCGCTTCTCTTTCATTCTTGCAAGTGCCCGCAATCAGTGTTGGGAAATTTAAAGCCCCTCTATCCTAGGAAAAATGGCGCCATTCATTGTTGTGGAAATGCTCGAGACACGTGCCGTCGCCACTTCTGGGAAGAACATGGCGTCTGAAATCTAGCTCAGTGCTGGGCTGTGCCGCCATAATCTTCCCAAGGGCTGCACGTTGCACGTGCATCGACGCACCAATTGCGCTACTTTTGAAACATGAAGGGGCTTTAGGGAAATTAGTCAAGCGGGATGCTCAGCACGTACTGCCTGCCATGTTCTTTAATGGCCGGGCTAGAAAGAGCGGTTTTCCTTGCGGCCTTCACTCTCGCCTAGGAGCAATGGGACGTCTTTATCCGTGTGGAGGTGTGACCACACTACCATGCCCATCACCGCCTGAGCCATCCTAAACAACTGTTCCCTAATCACTGCGATTGAAAATGTGTCTTTACACCTATTTAAAATAACTGTAGTGATCCGATTGAAATAAGTTTCGGCCTACCATAATTAAATGCTTGTCTGTATTACAAACTCGTTTCTCGAGGAGACGAAGAGAAAGAAGTGTTCCGTATTCGCAACTTTCAGCGATGGTGGTACCGCGGTGTGAAAATCGCGCTCCCTAGCTCCTGGACGATTGACCTCATAATAAAAGGGCTTGTCTACACCTTCCTGGCGTGAAAATATAACGTAAGGCTCTGATACTGCTCCTATATAGCAAAACTAGAATTACTTACGCGTCGCAGACCCAGCCTCGTACCGCTGTTCTACGACGATCATCCAGATGACGGCCATTTTGATAGGCACCAGTGCGCCCCCTATAGGTCATGAAAGTTGCGAATAAGTCCCCGCAGGCAGCCGACCTCATCGACCTGTGGGTCTAATCACTCTAGAAACTTCTCCAACTAAACCCCGGAGCGAAGAGTACAACACGGTGAGGAGGAGGTGCCTCTCAGAAGGAATTAAAGCGCTGTAGGAGGGTAGGGTTACATCGATCGCTTCGAGGTGCCGCCGCTGCAGGAGCAACTACTCCCCGTGCAAAGGCCGTAAGAGATCGCGCCTGTTCACTCTAGTCCGGCAATGGTTCACCTTCCAATTGCTGAACGAGGCAAGCGCATGTTCGTTGGCACGATTGGCTTCAAACTCAGGAGAATAACGCGGAGGGAAAACTTGCGCTGCAGAACCCAGGAATCATCGACTCGAACCACGCCGCCGCTCGTTTCTATATGAATGAGCATCGTACACCGCGCCTTCTAAATTACTCACCCACGTCAGAGACACCATGAGGCCTCTTGGAGAGTTTAACTTTCCAGTACCTAAACATCTAACAACAAATTACTTACGGTGTATTTGCATAAAGAAGGTTTTCTACACAAAAGTGAGCATACGTTTTTGCGTTTCCAAGTCACGTGCGCCACGTCCCAAATGCTTGCCAATCCCTCTACTACGCCACTCCGCCGAGAGATGGGGATTGTCCCACCGTTCTGGCGAGAAAATAATATGGCGTGGAACGAAAAATTCATGTTTTGTGTAAAATGCATGGTGAAAGTTGATGTGGTTTGTTGAGAATGCAGCGACTTCAAGCATCCGCCATGCTTTTCACGAACATCAACAAACTAATCGAACTCACCCGGTTCGACGCCATCTTCCTTTCTAGCCGGTGCGATGGGACAATCTGTAGGAAAGGAGCAGTTTGTCCTCGGCTCCCTGCAGAGTACGGGGATTATCAAGCGTCGGTGACGTGAGCCCCGTAACCTCAAAATACGATGACGTATATTCCTCTAACTGGGAAAAATTTACGTCGTGTGGGTACGCTACAAGATCATTATGACACTGTCAACATTGACGCTGTTGGTGTAAGAATGCGACGACTTCTAGCTTCCCACATGCTTTTTGCACGCGCCATCGGACTTGCCATTCCACACCATCTATTCTTTTCTTGCCGGAACGATGTGGCAATCCTCGCCTCTCGGCAAAGAGCGGAGATGAGCAAGCATTTGTGATATGGTGCACGTGACCTCGAAGCACAATGACGTTTGTTTCTCTCTGTGGAAGAACTCTCCGTCGTCTCTTTGAAGCTTTTGTTAATCTTTGAAAACAGGATAAAACAGTCAGTAGGATATTGAGGCTTCTTTCTTCCACGGACATGCACGTTTTCTAGCGTTCGTGCTGGTGTTTCCACACGTTGCCTTTGCGTGATAGTACCCATCTACGGCGAGATACCGATGACCTTCAGAGCTGCACACTGGCACCGTTGTTACTCGTGGTCATCTGTAAGGTAACGAATAGGGCGAGTTGGTAAAGGTCATGCACGATGAAAACCGCTCAAACGACGACTTCGGAGTGAAGAACACAAACACGACAGGACAAAGCTGTTCTCGCAACTAAAGTTTTGTTAGTGAAATTAACAGAAAGAAAACAGCGTAGCCAACACTGATCACACCAATAAACACCTGCTTATCTATTAGGCACTACACAATATTTGGAGCTGAAATGGTTCACACACCGCTATTCATATCAGCTCGCAAAGAACAAACCTCTTTATCTGACAGAGCTACTGACGGCGCACTGTCAGCTGTCAATAAAGCGTTGTCTTTTTGTACCGGTGTACGATGTTCTGATTTTATACTTGCGGCTTCATTAATATACAAAATGGGTGATTACAAATTTCTGATGAATTAGCAAATATGCCCAATGAACCTCAAGAATATTACAAAAAGGACATATCTTTAATGAAGTGACGAATGCGAATTGTGTTAAATTGCCGCGTTTGACACAGAATCCTCTAAGTTAAAAAAATCGGTGAGCTTTTCTCCTCATCCGCTCAAAGGCCGGCGAGCTTTTCTCCACATCTGCCGGTTTTCGGTGAGCTTTTCTCCGGTGAGCTAGGCTTCTCTGCGCATCGATAATAACTTGTTTAGGGGGCACGTGACAACGACTTCCAACGATTCGGGAAAGGAAAACGAACCCCCCCCTTTCCCTCTTACACAAACATATTGAATACTTCCGCTGCTACTGCTCTAAGAGGATATTTCATTTTATTTTTAAATACAATTTTGATTGCTCTTTAATGGCCCATTTGTAGGACTTACATCGAGTATTTAGCATTTTGATGGAGATTATTATTTTGCAAGTGTGGTCCGAACGGGAGTTGAAACCCTTCAAAGGTCTAGCTTTTGCGAGGCGGAAAATACGGAAATATCCTCCGGGTTGGATGGCAAGCTTCTTGTTCTCAAAAGATAAGGTAGATAAGCGTTCGCGTTGGCTTTGTGCGACCACGCTTCCCAGTGCGTCACTGTTATAACCTCTTCCAGCCAAGCACGACTGATTCTAAGGTTCACTGTGATAACAATTAGAAGAGAGGAAAAAAAATCACTGGCACAAAGTATCGCCGATTGCTACCATACTCTGGGATCGCCCGATACGCAAAACCGCAGGTGATAGTGTGGTAGCAAATGATTGTGATTGGCAGCGGCCCAAAATAACCCTATTCAAAAATATACGACAAAAAAAGAAACACGAAATTATCTTGTGACGCACTTGTCTTTCTCGATTCTGTGTAAGGTGACAATTTCAAGGTCGGACGTTCAGGGTTTGAAATGAGGCTATGTCCTGGATATGCGCATCGAGCCTTTATTTCCTCCTCCAGCCAATTCGAGGCCGCCAACGATTCTCCATCCGCATTGTCTTTTTTCGTGGAGAGGTCGCGCCTGACAGTACGTTGGAAGTTACGAGCTCGTTGGACCAGTCATACGGCCGTCTTTGACCACGTGACCACGCTCCCGCCCATACACACGCACAGAGAGCAGTCAGGTGACGAGACGGAGGCGTTTGAATGGTCCGGCGAGTGTGCAGCTCCCATCACACTGAGCTACAGCTTATGAATGGAGTATTGATCGGGTTGATGATAAGGGACTTCATAGGCAGCGTTCGTGGGACCACGGTCCACATTCGTCTTAGCAGGTGCGTAATCGACGCTTGAGGAAAGAAACAGTGCTGCCTGCCGGGCCCAGGAGAAAGGTTTGTTCCGCGTCTACGATAAGTCGAAAACCCTGATTTGACTATAGGCATAAGCGAATTTTGGGATGCGTGCGCAGGCTATCGGTGATACATTAGTTCGAAGGCGTAATCTAGTCTGCGGAATGTCGACTTGAGCGATGCCAGGATAGAATTGCAGACAAAAACTCGTTCTTGTTGTGTGTTTCGTTCTTCTGCATTGTCATCGGCTTTCAAGCCAGCACGAGCTGCCTGCCTTTGGCAACACTTCGTCTCACGCACGTGCTACGGTCAAAGCATGGCGGAATGCAACAAACGCGTGCTAGGCAGGGTTGGAGCTTTTACTAAACTCTTAAGCTGTCGCCGACTAAGTTACTTTAGATTATAATCAGTTGCGCATGCTCAAAAATTTGTTCTAGGTCAGATTGTTTGACTGGCAGAACGAGGCGCTGCACCCAAACAAGCAATGAAGCCCGTGTTTCAGTGGAACTTACGTTGGAGCGTTGTCTGCTTTTTCCAGCTATCCAAGATGGCGTCAGCGAGGTCCTTGATGTCGCTGGCACGCTGGGCCGTCAGTTCGTCGGCCCCGAGGGTACGACAAGCGGCGACAACCCACCTTCAGCTGACTCGACACTTTCAGCAGAAACGTGAGTTCGAGACCGTGCGCTTTTATCGATTGGTTTCACCTGTGTGAACGACCATACCTTTGTTGGGTTGGTGGGTTCTGACTTTGTGTCCTTGGTCTTTGTTTCTTTCTTGGTAGTTTCCAGTTTGTTCCTAGATTCTTTTGTTGTATTCTTAACTTCGGGTGTGCGCTTCTGCTAGGTCGTGGGTACATTGAGGGGCGACTTGTCTTATCGAAATTTCGACTGTGTTTGGAGTTTCGTGTTTGTCCGCCGCTCTTTTTTTGTCAATCATAGTTCGACTCCAGTCCCCATATCGAGAACATACAACGGCGGGGTCTAGGAGAGCTCGTTCGCTAGATTAACTAGTCACAAGGCATCTTGTATGAGGAATTCTAGTCATGCCGGAAAACTCGTCACACACTTAATTTTTTATACACTTAATTTTTTAATCAACGTGACGAGTGTTTATTATTTCTATAAAAATAAATGTTCTTTGGTTTTATAACAGGATTAGTCAATATCTGAAACCATTAACAATTTCAATTGCAAGCGAGATAATTATAATGATATACATTCCAGGAAATCTTACATCGACTTGAACTAAAGCAGATAATAAATACATGTGCTCGTGATCACGCATTAATCTATACAGATGCTTTGCGGCAGCTGTGCATGGGCGCCGCCATAACCTACCTTCAGCCTTATGTTTTCTCTTATTCCATTCACTTGATCATTGTCAAGGCCAGGTGCCTGTTATTTTAGACTCTACGGTGTCCATCTCCTCAGTATTGGCCTTTGTGGAAACTCGTCAAGGCCCGTGTAAGTGGCTCGGTATCTTCGTGAGGCAAGACATGGTCAGCAATGGCGGCTGTAATCTTCAGCGTGTGTAAAGCGTCTGGGTCTAGCACAATATTCTCGCGTGCGGAATACCTGTTGCAAAAGCCCCGCGTCATTAGCGCCACGTTTCGAAAACCCCACGTCCCATTGCCCCGTCCGTCCCGCATTCCCCGCATGCCAAAAGCCCCGTCCTCTACTGTCCCGTCTCACCCACTTCACGCTTCCACCAACATCATTTCATGTCTTAACCTCATTAATCTGTTAGGGTCTACAAAGGGTATTTTAAGTGAAAGGAACAAAAAAAATATTAACATGAAGCGCCGAAAAACTTTGAATGACGTACAAGTGGCCAATGGCATAAACCACCGCATCACCAGCGATGCATTCCGCTGTCAGGTATACTCAAGACGCAGAATTATCGACTTTATCTACCTAGGTAGATAAAAATATTTTTTTTTTTTTAGAACGAAGTAAGAAGAATGGTGTTTGGTGCTGCGATAGGTATAATTCTATTTATTTTATACAGCCTAGAAGTTCGTCTGCCTCAACGGACGGCTTGTTTCGCAGCTGTGGATGAGCAATTTTACCAGTGGAGTACAACCGCTAGCCTGGGGTCTTGAACGTGCACCACGCAGTAGTGCTACACGACCGCACGCCGGTACGATGCTCATCCAGATCGAGACGGGCATGGGTGGGGATTAAATCAGGGTCGACGAAAGCTTTGGTTCAATGCTTATTGATAAAAGCTGAAACGTGAATGCGTTTAGCGCAGGCCTGAGGAACGGAAAGGTTTACCCAGTTATTCCTTACTTGGGATTCAGGCAAAGCATGATTATGTTACGCAGGCTCGCGTGCACACTTACTGTCTCTTAGTTAAGAGCAGAATGCTCCACCGTCACGTCACGGAGCCGGCTTCTGAAAACGGGGCAAAAATGACGGGGCGTTTGCCGCAGGGAATTTAACACGGAGCTCTTGATATCGGGTGCTTTTTTGCACCACCCAAACGTAAATCATAGAACGAAATCTGTCCTTATTGAACTTATAGAGGCAATTAAATGTCGCAGATAAATAACTGTACGTTTCTTGCAATATTTCGAAGTGTGGTGGTTTAGGAAACGATTTTGACTAATAATAGCTTTATTTCCAACAATGGAGTACAGTGTTGATGGGAGCTTGGAAAAAAAAACTGTTAAAACAGCTTGACTGGTCCTGAGCCCCCAGAAACATCGGGCACCAAGTAAAATTCGATGCAAAAAATCGCTCTCTGGCATAAAAAAAAAAAACTCTCTTCCGTGTTTTTTTTTGTTTTTTTTTAAGTTTTTACGTAGCTCAGTAGAGTGGTGGTCTGTTTGATCCGAAGAAAATATGGGTGCCACTACAAAATATCTATAGTCAGTTACAGGTTAAGAAAAGATTTAGAGGAAAGGAGGGCTGGGGAGGAGGAAGCGAACGGAACGCTGGAGAGAGGAGGGGGTTCCCTCCTCTCCAGAATTCCGTTTGCTTCCTCCTCCCCAGCCCTCCTTTCCCTCTAAATCTTTTCTTAACCTGTAACTGACTATAGGTGCAATGGCATACAAATTTATGGCACAACAACATCGGAGCCCCGCTTTGAATGTTCGTTAGTGTCAAACTTTACTGAACGTAGTCTTTCCAAATGCTAGTGTCCTAAGAGAATTTTAAAGTCGGGTCCAAATTCCTTTTCTTAGTAAAGCATTCGTAAAAATCATTCAAACCACTCTATTTTGTTTTTATCTTGTTTATTTTTTGCGTCAAGCAAGATTGACTTTGTTCCCGCCCAAACACACACGACTTTGCGACAAGTGTAGTCAAAAACTGACAGAACCATCTTTCATATAGAGAAGGCGGCAGGAGTTCTTCGAGATGTGAATAATTATGACGGCTTTCCTCGCTACATATGATTGGTTCTTGACTAGGCGCTTGTCGGTGGATGCTGACATATTTCATTGGTCGCGCTCCTTCAGTATTAACAGGACCGATTTGGATTTCGTCACTCCAGTGAAGAGCTAAAGTAGAGTGAAGTAGAAAGTTCACTCTAGTTCTGGTTTCTAGTTCACTGTAGCTAAAGACTTTGACCACTTTCAGCGCTTTGCGCATGGCGCGTGATTCGCTCGCTTTCGAGAGCGACAAACATGCGCGTTATGGTTTGAGAACGCGGCTGTTGGCGGTGAGTCCCTATCGTGCTTTTGCAACCCGGATTCCACACCGCTGACCTCCACTATAGTGTTTCACATCGCGAAGATTGTCGGGGAAGATGTTCTTTCGTATTCTGAACTGCCAGATGACACGGGGACACTCAACCTGAGGAGGCAGGTTCTTTGACTATGAGACGGCGAAGCCCGCTCGTGAGGATTGCTCCATTCCGAGAGTGTCCGAGATTAAAGTTGCGCTCATTCTATCCAAGGCGAAATGCGTGCAAAGCAGAGCGCTTACCCGTAACAAGTTAAAGGAGCCGTGCAACGATATTCAATTGGAATGTTTTTCACTTTACACGAGCTTACTGGCAGAGTGGGACTCAAGGATACTCGCACGGAACACCACTGGCCAAGAAACTCCTTTGTTGGGGTGTAATTTCAAAGACAAAAGCAATCATTTTCATTCAATCTCTCCTTGCAAAATTTGATGACGTAACTTGGGGAGCGTGACGATATTTGAATGCGGTTCATAGATTGGACCCGAGCATTGCGTGGGCACTCGATTTGGGTTCGTGATAGTTGCTAGCTCGAGAAGCATTCGGGTAGTGGCCCGTGTCCAATCGCTGCAACGACGATAATAGCCGAGCCATAACAATGCCTGGAACTCAGCGCGTGTCCTGTGCTTTGCCAACCCCAGGCGCGTGGCTATGATCAACATTGGCGGCATATAATCGGCTCCAGATCACGTGGCCGCTGGTTCTGGCTGCGAGTTGAGGGGGTGAACGCTGCTCGTTTTTCTTTCATTTTTTTTTTCTGGGACTTCTATTGCGTGGGGTGAAAAACGAACGCGTGTTTTATGGTTATTAACGTCAGGGATCCCTTCTAAGCGGTATTTGCGCAAAGTACAAAAATTGTTGCATCGACATTTTCGACCTCCTATCAAAAAAGGAATGTAGGTGTAATTTTGGAGAGCGTTTGCAAGTTACCAAGTCACTCCCATATGTGTTTAAGATAGAGTAACTTTGAGTGGTGCATTTAAGTTACGTAATTGCGACAGCGCAGCAATCGTAAAGGCGATCCTGCCAACTAAAGACGCCGCGATACCTCGGACTTCGAACACAGCGCGCTGGCGCGCAGCCAGTCAACAAACACGTTATCTACCGACGCACTCTTCTGGTGCTGGTATCCTCTATAAGAGAGCCGCATGGCAGCTACCGGACGAGTCCCGCCGTAATCGTCCAAACAAAGACCCTTCTCAACTTACCTGGTGCCTAGGTTACCCTGATCAATCTTCTCAGTTGGATTTTGAAGTGTTCCTTGACGCCGAACGCTACTAGACCACGTGCGCTGTGGTCCCACCGACTGATCCTCCGACCCCGAACCACTTTGTATTGGATTATGCTGGTCATTTCCTTTGTAACGGGTGTTCTGCAGACTCCACTCTCTCCATCCAAAGGAACTGCTTCTCCGCTGTGTAACTCGGTCTATTGACTTCTTGTTTTGGCGCCACCAGTCATCCAGTCTCCTCTTCATGCAGTCTGTGATCCTTTCGGGCAGCGTCAACTGGGCCCCCTAGCTTCCGTTAGCATCCCAAAGCTGTGGTAGCACACCATTCCAAAGCCAAGTCGCCGGTGCCTCCGGCAGCAAATGTGCTCGTGTGTAAAATAACGATGGCGATGACTTTGCCCCTGTGTGGTAGTAGAAGAGGAAGTCTGCTTGTGGGCGGTGGTCGGGGGACCCGGTGATCATGCTTCGCTTGGTCACACTGACCAGGCTCGCCGCAAGACCCAGGGCCGTCCCAGTCCGGCCAAGAGGATCCCTCCGCTCGCAGGCATCGCCGCTGTCTCAAAGGCGCTTCATATCGTGTAACGTTCACTTCACCTAGCACTGTTTTCACGTTAGGTCTAAAGCCTGGTGCAGTCGGTGGCGTTCAGAGCGACCGAAATGACAAAGTCAACGGGACAAATGTTTGGTGTAGATGATGTGGCGAGCGCTGCACCTTCTTTCCCAGTGTCTTGGTCGTTGCCTTCTTTCTGTTGCTGTGTACGTAACTGACGCAAATGTGTGACCCAGACTACTGCTTCAGTCCCACTAGCGATACAGGCATTTCTGTCTCTCGAGAATACATTTTTATTTCGTGTGTATGTGTGCTCCGAGCATTTTTGTTTTCTTGTACATCTTTTTTTGTGGCCAGTTGGCAACGCTGAAGCGTAGAAAATATTGCTATTTGATATGTCTGCTAAGTATTTGGCGTTTCTGCTAACTATGTCGTTCTGGTGGGACGAGGTCCTAGCTCCGAAGTCCTATCCCAAAAGAAACCTTTTGGGGGTTTTCCGAAGCTAAATGGCATTACTCTCTTCCTCGGAGTCATCATCTAATCTCATCTGCGGTGGAACACCCACATTAAGTATATATCACATGCGCGCGTTTCAGAAAGTTGGCTTCCTAGGAAGGCCCCTGGGGCGCTCCAGTCCATCAACAAAGTTGCCCGCATATCTTCACTTTGTCCCTGTCCTTCGGCGCTTCTATCCAGTCATCAATAAGACCCATTCTAGAATATGCAGTAGTAGTTTGGAATCTTCACACTCAAGAAAATAAAAATAAATTGGAGAAAATACCAAGAAAGGCGGTTGGGTTTTATAACCCTTACAATTGGTCTGTGTCTCCCAGCCAACTCCTGCAGAGCGCTAACCTTAAGTGCCTTGACACTAGACGTCGGAACGATCGACTAAAATTTTTATACCTAATGTCAATGACAACCCAAAACAAAGAACTATTATATACTGTAAACGACCTAATTTTCGCGGGCTCAAATTTTCGCAAATCGGGCAAAAGCTGAAAATTTGAAATTATTCGCGGGTTCTAATTTTCGCGAATCGAGTGTAGCTTCCGTAGCGTTCACATATTGCCCGGATTGTTCGCGGGACGTATTTTTCGCGAACTGTAGGCGATTCGCGGAATTCGCGAAAATTAGATCCTCGTGAAACTTTAGTCGTTTACAATATATATATATATATATATATATATATATATATATATATATATATATATATATATATATATATATATATATATATATATATATATATATATATATATATATATATATATATATATATATATATATATTATTTTTTTTTTTTTTTTTACCACGGGCAACAAGAACATTTTATCATTTTGTTGCTGCGAATAATGCATTTCACCGGTCATTCTTTCCGCGAACTATTCGAGAATGGAATTTCTCGCCAGCCTCTCTGTCTTTGTATCTCAGATTGAATATAAAATGTATCTTAGATCGGCAAAAAACACGCTTAAGTTTTGTTGTACACTCATTTATATTTTTTTATCAGTGTTGCGATTGATTTTGTTTTTCTATGATATGTATTCGTTCGGTAGTCGGGGTTTTGCTAGGCTACTGTTTTTCCGCCGGTGCGGATGACATATAACCTTGTCTTCACTTAAAATATTGTATGCGTTGCAGTGCAGCAATACGTTGCCAAAATTTGTTTTACATATTTTTTATTTGTTTTTGTAGTGTGTGTTTGTACCACTCCTGTTCACAGCCTCTACGAGGTGAGCAGTATTAGTAAATAGGGAAAAAGTTCACATTGTTACAGCAATGACTGCAACAAACTATGCAGGTTGTCTAGCGTATATTGGGTCCTTGGTGCCATTTTCACACAAGAGGACTATCGGCAAACCGACACGTTTCGAAAACGACCCGTTCTGACTTCTCCGTATTCATCAGTGTGCGCCCCTCGATCTCAGGCTCTCAGTACTAGCGGATTGTGCACGTATTTCTGTAATCGCCGTTCGCGACGCAGACTGTGGCGAGTGCACAACACAAATGACTGCAGATCGCGCAGGTTGCGAAATACATGAACTTTTTTATTTTTTTATTCGAGAAAGTATCTCTCTAAGAGAAGTACTTGAGAAGGGGCTTTTCTCTCAAGTGACGGTTCCCTTCGGCGCAGGCACGGCTGTGGCTCAAGCCCGGAAGCAGGAAGCGACGCTGAGCGTCAGCCAGGCCATGCCCACAAGCAGCCACACAGTCAAGGTCATCTTCAGCGACGACCAAGCCTGCGAGCTCAACTACATTTGGGTGAGAACCCCTAACACTGCTTCCCGGACCTCCTCCTTCTTTTTCTTCTTTTTTTTTTTTTTGTCCACAGATGTGAGATTTGTTTGTATCATAGAAAAGACTGCAGTGCGACTGCAACGCAGAAGACAATAAACATTAGGACTATCATGTCCCTAGGTTAGGCTTAAAGGGAAGCTGAAGAGGTCCTTGAATTCCAACATAGAGTAAAAGTTGTAATGCGACACCTTAAAAATGATGTCCTAAGTTGTATTTCAATCTTTATAGTAGGAGGCAACAACTCTTGAGCAGCAGAGCCGGAAGAGCGCATGGAAATGGGGAAAGAGGGTATCGCGAGCTTGCGAGGCTGTCCCTTTCTCAACCCTCTCCTTCGTATACCTGCTCCGTCTTGTGCTTCACCAACGCTTTGTCGAACCTAGTCGAGCCCTGCCACGGTTGCGGTGCAAAATAAGTGGAATCGGTGACACTGCAAGACGTGAAGGTCTGTCGAGTTCTGTCCAACGGCACAACGCACACAAGAGTCGACCCGGATACCACAGGCAGCAAAGATACGCTACGCCGCCAACGACGTTCCGACAGATGGCGGATGGCTGCTGCTGGCAACGAGGAGCACGTCATCTGTACCGAGGGTTCCCAAAATGCCCTGCCGTCGTGGCGCGACGTAGACCTGCCCGTTGCGGCGCGCTAACACTAGGAAAGCGCGAGAGCGGAGAGAAACACTAGCAAAAGTGACGTCATCAGCGGGGTCGATGACCCTTGCTCGCCACTAGGCTGGTTCAGAGATGCCGTCAGTGACGTCACGACGCTCAGGACAGCTAGCAGGCAAGAGAGAGGATCACCGCGTGCCCCCCAAAAAATCGCTGCACGTATTTCTTTTTTCGTTTTTTTTTTTTAATAAACGCAGTTTACGTTTACTTTTGCCCAAGACAGATCTCCTGAAAAGTGCAGCTTCCCTTTAAGTCGCTGCCTTCGCACGCAGACGCTTGCAAGGCCTGTTGTTGTTGAACATTGCTGGAACTAACAGCACGAAGTGTGTCGCCTCATGTTTCGGACTTCAGGGTCACGGAAAGTAAACCGCGCTCCGCTCTTCTCGCAGCTTCGGGACAACTGCACGTGTCCACAGTGCATTCATCCGCAGAGCAAGCAGAAGCTGGTGGACACAGCGGCGCTCGATTTCAACGTGCATCCCGTCAGCATGGAGGCGAGCGCCGACGGAACCCTAGAGGTGTCTTGGGGTGACTCCAAAGGGACGCACAACTCCAGCTACGACCCGCTCTGGTGAGTCTACGGGCCCCGGCATCGACGGACTTCTACTATTGCGAAACCCTGGTGGAACTTTGATCTTGAAGTTTTGGTTTTGTAAAACGCCGCGTCGAAACAGTTAGTGAGAAAACGGCAAGTTAAGGTTACGCCAAAACCAGCATTTTAGACGACGAAGGAGGGCCGGCGAGGTACCCGCCTCGATAGATGGAGAGATAATTGGATTTTAATGGCACAGGAGCAACTGAGGCTAAAAGGCGCCAAATATTTTGTAAGGAAAGACCTAGAAAAGGTGAATTATAAGAACACTAAAATGGACAATGAAAACTTTTCTATGGGTCAGGTCTGCGAGGACCCGGGGCCTTAGACCTAGAGAAAAGACCAGGCACGTATCCGGGGGGGGGGGGGGGTGCTTGGGATCCGGTCCTTCGTGCCCCCTTCCTCATACAGCATTTTGTCACGGGCGGCCCCTACCCCCCGAATCAAAATAAGCCAATGAGCACGGTGCAATAAAACTTTGAGGCTTTGTGAGTGTAGGTTTTAGGAGAAAAATGCAAGAAAAAGAAAACTTGATGGTCTATATACAATGGGAGGAAAAAGAAGCAAACCGTCTGGTTGTCGCTGCCACTTCCAGATGGCACCATATACGCGAGGATCTGCTGTACCTGTTTTAGGGTGTAAATAGGGAGTTTTCAGTAGACCGCGTTTCCCCCCGCGCTAAGCCCTCCGCAACGAAGAAGCCGCTACTGCGCCTGGGCGCCGATGGCCATGACGGTATCGTAGCGGGCTGCGGAGAGCGTTGCGGAACGGCGTGAACTATCTACGAAAACTCCCTAATCTCCAAGAAGCTTTCAAAGTTTTGTACCTGTGGCGTCATGCGTTTGCAGCAGCGTCACCCCGACGCTTCGCTTGATTTGCTTATTGAGTATAATTTGAGTATTAGTTCGTTCGTACGATATGAGAGTGAGTGAACACGTGCTCAAGCCAGCACGAGACCTCACTCGCCAATCAAAGAAGCTTATAGATACTGCTGTCTCCTCCAGTGAGCTCCAGTGACCAAGATTGCGCTCCCGCCAAAGTTCCCTTTGTGCCTATTATGGCTTACCCTTTTGTCCCCAGGCTCGTTCTTAGACGCTTCTTTTTTCTGGATCCTTCCTAATACGCGCATCGTTTCATTCAAAGAAATCCTCGAACCCCGTTTTCCGCAAGGTGGCGCTAGTTATTTCGAAAGGGGTGGACTTTCGTCAAGAGAACCGGAGTGTCTTTCATGAAGATAAACATGGATGGATAGATGGTAATCGGAACCTTTTAGATCGGATGGATAGATGGATACGGCTGATTCTTTTAAATCGGGCGGCGACTTGCGCCACCTAGCCAAAGCTTCTAATTCAAATTGAGTAATCTCCAATTAAATTCGTAATCGATGAAGAATGGCAAAAGAATTTCACATCGCTGCTAAGCACACGCCTTCATCTATCATTCTCCACGAAACATCATTCTTCCCTCGACTTATGCCACCAGTCCGATACTCTGTGCTCGTTAATCTTTCCTTTCCAAGCGTCTATTTTTCCGTAGCTGCCTCTAAAGCCCAAATCCTTCACTAAATCGGTATTGCCTTGAACAACTGCAGGGTGAAGCCCTTCACAGTAAAGCATGAAGTGTCCAGCCGTCTCCTTTTCCGCCCCACGTGCCCCACGGAACGACGTTTCCAGGGAGATTCGATCTCTCGCGCTAAACCGTCGAACCCGTCCGTTTCGTGGAACTGCGTTTGGCGTTGCTTTTTTGTTGATTTTGGCAACGCGCGCAGGTTGTACAAGTATGGCCGAAGCTACATGCTTGACTCGGACAACAAGGACGACCCGCGGGCGGCGCTGCCCCCTCAGGAGCTCTGGGACCGGGTGTCCATCTGGAAGAGCATGCCGGAGGTGTCCTACAAGGAGTTCATGAGCACCGACGACGGACTCTACCGATGGCTGGACCTCATGCACAAGTACGGCGTCGTCGTGCTTCGGGGTGAGTTACCCTTCGCGCCATCTTTCGGCGGCATCGCGCTCATTCGGCCTTTTTGAGACATGTCAACCTTGACTGTCATTTCTCAAGTGTATAAGCAGGTGTGGAAAAGCAGAGCCTCTAAACGTTCTTGGGCTGTAACATAGTCATTGTGTCTGCTCTAGCGGTACGAACGAGGTGCCAAAGTTTCAAAACTAATCGCTCATTTATTCAAAAGTTAGAAGTGATTTTTCTGAAATTTTCAATCGGAAAATGGTGGCCGACGGGATCCTCGACTACATGGAGCTGAATGGCGTAAGTTACTGAGAACGTTCAACTTACTTATAACTTTTTGAATAAGGTAATGGTTGGTTCTGAAGCATTGGCATCTGGTTCGAACCGCTAGCCCTACATTTGAACAAAAAACGAGGTTCGGCAACGCGTAATTTATTTTTGTAAAAAAATGTTTTGCGGTGACACAGTGTTGATGCGATCACGCTGTTTTGATTGGCTGACAATCGCAACTTTTAAGCCGGTAAAAAAATATCTTTAACCTTATATAAGTTTGTATGCGAAAATGCTGAACATCTGGAGAATAACCACTGGTCGTAAAGTGATAAACGTGTTAATTATCGCTATTTCTTTTTTGCAAGAAGTTAGTTTAAAAGACAGTAAGTACGTAGGCGAACTGGCGGAAGTCTCAGGTAGTTAACTAGACGGCAAAAAGAAAATGCAGACCCGTTCGCCCTCTGATGAACAGCCGAAACTAAAAGGGCTGCAAGCCCCAGCATACTTCCCTGAACGATGCCTGCATCGCAGGAGAGTGCGTGCGTAGCAGAGACGCTGAGTGACCGGAGCTCGCTCTTGTAGCTTCTACTACGCGGGCATGGCCCTTCACGATTGCCCAGACCATAGGCTCTTATATACTGACAAAGCCTGGCAGATCGCCGCGAAAAGCGGCCACCGAAATGAAAAAAGTGGAGCGGCAGACAACGGATGAGAGGAGAGCCACGTGACTGGCGCCCCGCTGTGGCGAGACGCCGAAACACACTTCTCCCGAGCGAACAAGTGTGTTTCGGGTCCTCGCCGCTGCAAAAGCTGTGCGCTGAAGTCCAGGTTCCCCGAGAAATGGCTCTTTGATGCTCTGTGCTACCAGATCCTCGCGCTCCAAATCTACGACTGGGCACTCTATGGCTTTGTCGTCAAATTGCCGGGCTTTGTGAGTTTAGAGAAGGCTATGTCCAGACGCTCACTCCGTCTTACATACGATGAACCCAACTTTTAGTAATGGAGATAAGAGGTATGTCAGACTGTCGGCTATGTACGGTGTTGATCTCAGGGCGCGATGACTACACGTTTTTAACACGCGCCATCCAATTAGCCCTGGCAATCGATAATCCTGGTCGTACGTCAGGGACAGGAACCATAAGGAGCCTCCAAAACCTCCCACGGCCAGTAACACTACATTAGGGGTAAGACCGAGCGCTCGGCAATGCGGGATTTATTTTTACAATGATAAACAAAAACAAACAAACAAACACAATTTGAAACGCTTCGCACATTGCGCAGCCGGGTTTTCTCTGCTATCCTAATGCTCTCGCTTGTTTTCGCAGGCGTCCCATGCGAGAAAGACGAGATCCTGAACGCCGTGAAGAGGGTGGCGTACGTCAAGTCCACGATCTGGGGCGACACCTTCGACGTGATCTGCGAGCCCGTGCAGAACGACCCGTCGCACCTGGCCTACACCGGAATGTACCTGGAGCACCACACCGACATGAACTACAGGGAGAAGTCCCCGGGTGAGAACTGTCTTCGGTGAATAATTTTGTTCCTGGCCCGAAGCCACCTTGTCAACGAAGCCTCAAATTTATCAACCAAAGCAAACTATATACAAAAAGGAAAAAAAGGTACGCTGAATAATCAAATAATAAAAAGTCGAATAGTTTCAACTTACGACAGCGTTATATAAAGAAAAGCAAGCAGAAAATCCCGTAAACACATTTTTGACAAAATAAGCATCTTTATAAGAAGAAGAAAACTACGCGAAAAAAACATTGCATACACAACTTCTTCTAGCAGCAATATACGAAAATCACAGCTTAACAGTGGTGCCACATAGTATCCGCGCTGGAACACTAATATAGCGCTAAGTCAATGTGCATCATCAAGGTCAGTGCTATGTCCAGGGCTGCGCCGAGAAAACGCTGTGGTGTATCTGTGAACAGGTGATGATTGGGGTCACATCTGCGAGCGCCCGGAGTGAATCTATAGCGCGGAGCGTGGCCTTGGAGTTGGCCGGAGGGACGCGCGAGAGCTCTTGACTGGCTAAGAAGGCTCCTAGTGCCCGTCGCGATAACAAGCCCGATTCGTCCGCTTACAAAATCAGACGAGGTCCTGGCAACCTCATCTACCCATCGGTAGTACTGGATTTGGATGGATGGATGATGTGGTGGCTGTAGTCTTCGTGAGGCGCGGCACCTTGCGCACCCTAGCTATAGCCTTCAATTCTCACTAACCCCCTTTTCTTTATAGATGGGCGGATACACATTAGAGAGTTTCAGAATAGCTGCCCCAGGCGGCTTGGGGCGTCACACAAAGCATGCTTAGAACTTCTGTGCGTGCGCGAATCCCCAAAGGCTTGGGGCCCTCTATTCAAAAACTCCCCATTAACTTTATAGCGGGCGGTAGATTCCGCCATCTAGCCTAAAGGCCCGTTCGCACGCTTGCAACCGAGTACGACTGAGCGAGACAAGACCGGTTTTTAAGACTCTTGATACGGTGTAGGACCGGATTCGCTGCTGCGGAGCAGGTTCTAAGCCGTCACGAGAGGCTTAAAAACCGGTCTCTCATTCCTGTAAATATTAGCAAGCGGTGGGGGCGATCGCCAAAATAACCGGAATTGGGAGGGACAAAATAGAAACACGCTCTCCATCCCTCTTGTTACCCCGGCGAGGGAGTCAGCAATTTTAAACCGTTTACAAGAGTGTTCCACCGTGCCCAGATGGTGATTCCCAAGCGTAGAGAACGTTTATCTAGGAGATTAGTGAAAATCCCTCCGGGCAGTGTAAGGTGTAGTTCGCTTTAGGTGTACGAAAACCTCGCGGGGGAACCCCTAGCTAGTTCTAACACGATACCGCCCTTACTGCGCTCGGTACCTGCGACGTTCAGAAGACGGGTTCTTATTAACTTGATTCTGCGTGACAACGTAAAAAAACCAAGAAAAAAACCATTTTGCTTAAAATAAGACCGTTTTAAATTCGCATGTCACATCCTGAGCTGCGACGAATCAGCGCGTTCCGCTCCTGGCTCTCTCACTTCACTGCAGTCCCACTCATTCAAAGGGAAAGCACCCTTCTCAGGCGAGCCGGCCTTGCTCGTCGCACGGAATGCTTTTTGAGGCGACTCCTGCTTTTGACTAAGCGATTTCTGCGCATGATTTGTGAGACAACGTGTGGACATTGGAAGTTGCTATCTTAAAAGAGCTGATACTTCTCAGTCTTCACGTAGCTGCAGGGCTTCAATAAAGCCTGAGCGATCTTCCACGATGATACCTTCTCCTGAATACTCTCGAGCTCCTCTCCCTCAGTGTGCACAGGTGGTCGAGCTGTTCCTCGCCTACCCCTCTGGTCACGTGAACTCCCCGTTAACCAATCAGCATCGAGCTTCACGGCCACGCTTTACAAAATGCTGAGCACCTAGTTAAAGAAAGTTTCACGTTAAAAATGAGACAGCTGCGGACTTGGTTAAATCCTTCTGTGGGTTACCATCAGAGAATCAAAGGACCTTGTCGAGGGATATACACGAGAGCCGTCGGAGGGTCACGCCATCTCCTTTGGTCGAGTGTTGTATATGATACTATCGTCACTAACTAAATGAGAACAGCAGGTGTTTTTTTTTCGATTGTTGCGCTTTAAATTAGCACGAGCTTCCCACCTGCGATGGCGCTTCGGCGCCTCGTGAGCCTCGAGCAGGAGCGCGCGAGCAAAGCACGACGGATGGCAGACAGGAGTGCTAAAGGCATTCGAAAGAGACGCCTTGCGCTTCTTGCCCTGTCTGTGACTATAGCAAACTCAATGTTTATATAAGACCAAGAAGACCACGAGCCAGGATGTCCGATATCTCAGAGAAGATCTCCGCACTTTGGCCGTCTAGAATCACACGCTACGTGTCCGTTTCCCAAAGAGCCCCTCTGCACTGCGCTTGTCCAGAACTATCCCGAGTACTGCTAACACCAAAAACAAAAAATAAACGATTTAAACAAAAGTTTGAACCACACGAATATTGGTGTTTTTTTTATCTTCAGGCTTGCAGATGCTACACTGTCTCAAGGCCATGGACATTCAGAACGGGGAGGACTTTGGGGGCAAGTCCTTCTTTGTGGACGGCTTCATGGTGGCCAACTGGATGAGGGAAAATAACCCTGCGGCCTTCCACATCCTCGCGTCCACGCCAGTTCAGTTCAGCATCGCGTCACACAATGTAAGTTCCCCCCCCCCCCCTCGTGTTCCCACGGCGTCTTGAAAAGGGTCTCTCCAGGCACTGAAATAATCGCGTGCAAGTGTTATACCAGCCCCTTGTGAACTTAACTGCGAGTGAGTGCCTTTCGAGGTGGCTTGATTATCTTCGGAAACGCGTAGTCACACCATGTTGTAACTGACATGTCATCTATAGGATCATTATGTTTGCTTATAACTGCCATCGTGTTGACTATAATCGGTGACGGACTAAGGATTCAGTGGAAGCTCTGCCTCCAGCTCGCGCTCGGTGCCTTCGGCCGGGCTTTGGCTACGCGTGCGACGAAATGTTGTAAAAGCCGAAAATCGTACGCTTGAATCCACGAAAATCTTCACCTGTCACCGATCATAGAGGAGCCATGGTGATTTCCATCATTCAGCTGGATCGCCATAAGCAATGAGAACTAAACACCAGCTCATGCGCCTGACATCGCACCAGGACGTTGACGTCTGCTGTCGAACTAAGCAAGCGCAAATGCTTCGCAATAAAACAACAACAACACATTTTTGTTTTGTGAATGCACGATGGGCAGACATGCTTGTTTTTGAACAATGATCATGTGAGTACTTTCCCAATAGCGGCTCTAAAAGTTTTTGTTTTGCGTAAGGTGTCACACTACATTTAAAAGCGAGTATGCTCACCTTAGGAGGAAGAAGTCTTGTTGGAGTACCAGTTTGGCCATCCTGGGCACGCTTTGGCAAGGCTTGACTATCAGACGATCTGCACACACCAGCAGCAAGACGGCAGCACCCAGAGCCCGAACTTTGCAAACATGTATAGACAAGAGGAGAAAGCTGCTTAGTAGCTTGATGTATTGCTTTTCTACTGGACCCACGCTGCTGTGAACCATGAATAACTTATTTAAAGCCTTGCTTCAGACAGTTGCGTTCAGACCGACCAAAACGACAGCGACGACAAAATCTCCGGGACAACTGTTCGCCGTACAGAACGTGGCAGGCCATGCAATAATTAGTTTCGACGAGCAGACGAGAATAGCAGTTATTTTGGTTGCTGCACACGACCGATGCAAATTTGTGACCAGTCTTCGGAAATCTGCGTTAGAGGAGAAAAAAAACTGACCACGCTTTCTCGCGGTTTTTTGCAGATGCGCTACAGCCAGATGAGCCCCATCATCTGTGTCGGCAAAGACGGCAGCGTGGAAGAGATCCACTACAACAACCGCACCCTGGCCCCCATCCAGGCCCCTGCCCACCTGGTGGCGCCTTTCTACCATGCGCTCAAGTGAGTTAGTTGGTCATCCGTCACGATGGTTTGCAAGAGCAGATGGTCGTCACGAGCTCGATTGACCGTTTTCTTCATAAAACAAATATAGTAAAAGTAAAGTGTAGGTTTTGTACCTATGGGAGCGGTGAAATGAAGTCCTTGTAACCATAGGCGTGCGCAGGATTTTTCATTAGGGGACGGCGAGGTTTCCCCAGAGCGCCCCCCCCCCGTCGCCCCCCGTCGGTGTGTTATGCCGTCGAAAAAGAAACCATACCGCCGGCGCAGTCGCGCCTCGAGTCGGGCCAACTTGCGCCCCCTCCTAGAGGATTAGAGAGGGCGCCCCCCCCCCCCCCTGCCCACCCGTGCGCACGCCTATGCTCGTAACGCACTTCCTAAGCAACGGATCCGGAAACTAGATTTTCCCGTTTTGATGTTTCCGTTTTCAACTTACCCACTGTTTTTTTATTGGTCCGTCTTAACTTTTTCATGCTAGTATACCTTTGCAGCGCTTATCACTCGGGCGAAAAATGGCGAGTCACCGGGCTCCGGGTACATGCGCGGCGTCGGATATTCCGCAGAAGAGAGCCACTGCGCATGCTCATAACACGTTTCACAGCCCAGTAGACAAAGATGGCAGCGGGCAGAAGGCGATCATTGGAATGGTCTATAGGTGAAATAATGATTTGACCTCGCTTTTTCGGAAGATCGAATATCCGTGGACCTTTAAAGCTACAGCTTTACGGGGTGTGCCTCCACGGGCCGTTCTTGCTCGTGTTGGTCTCACACCGCACGAGGTCAGAATGACACGCGAGTTCAGCATGGCATCGCGTGACGCCGCGACTTGAAGCTATGGCGTCCACACTTCACCGCTTCAAATTCAGCGGGAAAATCGTGGAGTCATGTCGCGTGACACTGAGACGCAATGCAACACCGTGACGTCAAGTGGCACCACGATGACTTGCCCATAATATTTAGCGGAGAAAATGATGTCATGTGACGTGACCACGTCATGTGACCTCAGGTCATGTGACGTCGATTTCCCATCAAGAACGTCATCGAGACCTTAATTGCATTTGACGAAATGTCCAAGCGTGTCGATTCTGTACATTATTTCGAGAGTTCTGTCTCCGTGAGTGACCTGTTGCGCGCGTCACGATCCGCAGGGAGTTCGCCAACAAGATGCGGGATCCGGGCTCGGAGCTGTCCTTTCACATGGTCCCCGGAGACCTGGTGGCCTTCAACAACCGCCGCGTCCTGCACGGCAGGACCAGCTTCGACTCCACCAAAGTGATGAGGTACGCACGGAGCCGGTCGGTGTTCGCCAGCCGGAAGACGCGAAGCAGCGTCTGACTATAATCCGTCGCTACTCAAGAAGGTAAGGCGAGGAAAGGAAGGCCGGGGAGGAGGAAGCAGACGGAACGCTGGAGAGGGGAGGGGAAACCTCCTCCTCTTTTATCGTTCCATCTGCTTCTTCCTCCACAGCCTTTTTTGCCTCGCCCTACCTTCTTGAGTTGACAGAGACTATAGAACTCCCCGCATGGCAACGTTCGCAACACAGAGTTAACATATTGCGTATACTTCACGTCAGCTGCCATTGTGGTGGTCTTACTGCTGAGCGGATACCTTCTGCGGCGTAAGTTTCGCACCATCAAATTTGTTTCTGATTGGATAACAATGCTGAAAAACGCGGCCCATTTTCGGTTACCAATATTGGCATACAAATCTAGGTGTATCATATTAGATACCAACGTCGAAAATGCTGCCGTATTATTGATCACAAAAATTGTCATTTCATATTGGACGAAGTAGAACGTCAATCTTGACGTAGCGTGGAAGTAAGCCTGAACTATCAACTTGTCAATATTGGCATTTACATTGACCCAGCGTTAGAGTGGGTTGCGCTCCACCCTCCAATGTTCGGCCAACATTGGTTGGCTACGTGGAAAGTATAAAATGGCCACCAGCATGATTCAATGATGCCTCGCGCGAAACGTGATATGGTCATTCCTATCTGTACTTACCGAGGAGAGATTTGTTGCTGCAAAATGTATGCTGGAGATTGGAAGTGCACGCTCAGCAGCAAGATCACACCGATGGCAGCTGCTTTATTGTTAATTTTAATACTTCATTACCTAATACCTTTACGGGTACCGAAAGGACATCGGTGTTAACATTCCTGGGGCCCTAATCCGGATACTTGGCGAAAAAGTCGGCAAGAAATCCGACGGCTCTTATTGGCCGGCGCCAAGACTCAAGTGCGGCGTTGGCCAATCACGGCCACCAGATTTCTCGCCGACTTTTTCGCCAAGTGTCCAGATTAGGGACCCTGGAAGGCATTGTTTTTCTAGCCTTGTAACAATGAAAACAAGGTTACTTCCTAACAACCGTGAAGATCGTTAGGTAATTGAAAAAAAACATATATATATATATATGTGTTACTCATTAGGTTCGTGTTACTTTATGTTTTGCATTTTGTTAGTGTACTGTATGCCCAACTTTACGAGCTAGGTGGTGCCAACTTTGTGTGTGTGTGTGTGGGGGGGGGGGGGGGTACGTGCCAAACCAATGAAAAGCATCTGGCACGCTCCAGCGGAGGTTGGAGGATTATTTTCGACCGCCTGGAGATCTTTTGACGTGCAAACGTAATCGCGGTTACACGGCGTATTCTCTGTGATAAGCCCCTGAACAAGGTGATGCAGTGAGCGACTATGCAAAAAGCAGGAACAGAAATTTTATTATATCCCTTATCAGTGAAACGCACGTCGAACAGCCATGCCCGTTCCAGGAAGAAATGCTACGACTTTGCTAGTAAGAGCGTGGCTATCGCTAGATTGAGAGCTTCAGATGATCCAGTATCAATACTGACATGCAATCGATGTTTTTTTTTTTTTAGAGCGCAGCTCTTAGGCGCTCGCTTTCGGCTTGAGCGGCGTCGCCGTCGGCGTAACCGCGCGTTGCATTATGGGATGTTTGCCATAATGACGTCCCATGTGACGTCACACGCAACGTCACATGTGGCATCACCCTCGTGACGTCACACGGCGCCTAAATTTAGCGGGGGAATTTCCCCGCTTAATTTAGCGGGAAATTGCCCCGCTAAATTTAGCGGAAAATTTTTCCGCTAAATTTAGCGGGGAAATTTATTCGCTGAATTTAACGGGGAAATTTTTCCGCCAAATTTAGCGGCTATTTTTTCCGCGAAATTTATCCGCGAACTTAGCGCGAAATTTTCCCGCTTAATTTGGCGCCTAATTTGGCGGGAAATTTTCCGCCAAACTTAAGGGGAAATATCTTTCGCTAAAATTAGCGGGGTAATTTTTTCGCTAAACTTATCCCCCAAACTTAGCGGGAAAATTTTCCCGCTAAATTTGGCGCCTAATTTTGGCGGGAAATTTTTCCGCTAAATTTAGCGGGTAAATTTCCTCGCCAAATTTAGCGAGCAATTTTTTTCTGCTATATTTGGCGGGGAAATTTTCTTGCCGAATTCAGCGGGGATATTGTTCCGCCAAATTTAGCGGGCAACTTAAATTGTCCCACAATTTCCCGGTAAATTCCCCCTCCGTACCCTTCACTCCCTGACGTACCCTTCCCTCCTCCTCCTCAAGAGCTGCACTCTAATTCGGCATTACAGAGAATTGTAAACGTCTTCCCTTTTTTTTTAGCTGGACAAGACTTAAGAACCAGCAGTATTGTTCACTCTTTTATTGAGCAAGTCGAGATAATTTTGGGATGTGCCAGAGTGGCGAAGTAAACAAATATTAATTAGGTAATTTTTTTCAATATTAATTTGTGCGCCGATTCTCCAAAAGCAAAAGTCGTATAGAGCGTTTTAAAAACTAACCCACCGTGTCGTTTCCATCAAAGTAGCTTTTCTGTGTATATGTTTTCTTCTTCAAAAAAGCACGCAAAACAAAAACAAAAACGAAATTGCTTGCAGATTAATATTAAAAGTTTTAACTAATTAATCTACGTTAATTAGCCGATTTGCACAAGAGAAAAAATTTCTTGACTTGCTCAATAGGACTGCGAACAATACTCCGTAGCTGAAACACCTTGCATGGTATAATGCTTTCCTTTATGATGCGTTTGATAATTCCACAATAATTCTAAGTTTAATTTCTTCCTTTTTTTTTTTCACCAGGCACCTTCAGGGCTGCTACGCCGACATCGACGAGGTATTCACGCGCTACCGGGCCATGCACAGCCAGAGGACCAAGTGACGGAGCCTACCAAAGTCGCACTGCTAACTTATTACGACCAGAGTCCGCAAAGATGGAAGCAACAAGTCTTCTACCTCGACACCAGAGCGCTGCGCAAAAGACGCGCAGTACCTGGCGCAATTCAGTTGCCAGGCTTTCTCTTATTTCTTTCATTTCCATTCCTGCCTGCCACCTGGTGCACACCCCTCTCCAGAAGGCAGAGGCAGTGTACTTGACTGTCCCCACTTTCCACGTGCCCAGCGAGTTGCCGTGTGCACAATGTGGTGTTTTGAATAAATTGATCAAGTCTTTCTGCTCTCTGCTCCCCTTATCTACGGCTAAAGAGGGAAGAAAGCTAATGGCCTCACTATTGTGACTCGTCTTCGGAAAACGGTTCGACACTTGTCCGTCTTTTTTATGTGTGTGTGTGTGTGTGTGTGTGTGTGTGTGTGTGTGTGTGTGTGTGTGTGTGTGCGTGTGTGTCTTGGTGAGAATAACAAACAGCACACTGTTGGTAATACCTTCTGCACCACTCTTCGTGGTTTTAGAGCTTTATTATCTCGCCTACTTGAGTGACCGCCCAATGGATGGATGATCAGACAGTAGGGGCAACGTTCTTCGTATCTGGCAGGAGCTTGTGGCTGGTAGGTGTTAATTATCCTATGTTGGGTGGCCGTCCGCCCTGTCCGAATTTCCCCGCTGTAGAGGAGACGGCAGGCGCTCCTTTTTAAACTTCCCGCCAATGGCAAATTCCTTCGCTCCTTCCTTTTCCAGAAATCCTCGCAAAGGTAAGAAGTACCACACCCAAAATGCCTACATAACTCGCTTATCATGGATATGAGGAATCCATACAAGGATGTGCGCAGTTGCGCCGAGTGTTGATCTAATCAACAGGTATCAAGTCATGTAGTAGAGTGCTACCGCCCTTCCCAGATGGCGCTGTCGGAGCAAGATGTTCTCTATTTCCTCGATAGGTGGCGGCACTAGTACTGTGCGCTAAATGCTTTGATTGAGTTGAAGTTTGCGACACAGGAGGATGGTCGCTCCCTGCTAAGTTACGCTATGGCTAAGTAGATGAGCTACCTGCCATAACGTTCTGGAACATAAGTGCACAGCTTCGTGAATAAGTGTAACACGAGAAGATCGTCCGATGCTTCCTTACGGATGATCGATGTTTTGTGGTGGGAAATGTAGCTATAGCAGGAAGTTTGCAGCAGGCAAGAGTGTGCAGCAGCGAAGAAAGAAGCAATGTGAAATTTTTGTGCAATCTCCAAAGCAAACGGACTATCGCCGGAAATGCCTGCATGAAGCGAACGCGACAATCATTCACCGATAGCTACATATCTGAACAAACACGTAGCGCCATCTGTGGTGTGATATGAGAATTAGAACAGAAGCATTTGGAGAGCAAATGGTCGCTATAATTTGACACAAGAGATTTTATTTATTTTATTTCCCGAACTTTATTCAGGTTGGCTTAGATATCAAAGTTAATAAAGCCTTGTTCAGTATGTAATCATGTTTGTTCGAAGACACGTGGTTAGTTCTGTCAGACGCTCATAGATGTCCCCAGGATTAAGACATAAATAGCTACATTTTTGGTGCAGTGGCTGTGTTGGGGGAAGTCACGTGAAACACATAGAAAGTAAATGTTAAACATTTGAACAATTTACTGACCGTGAAACGTGCCGTCATGTCTACTTAGATGTACGAGATACTAGAGTAAAAAAATCAAAATGGCTCACAGAAAACGAGAGGGCTTCCTTGTTCGGTATTGCCATCAAATAAGAACTTAAAAGATAAATGTAAACCTGGCATGTAAACGCGCTTAAAGCCAATGTAACTTTAGCCTTCATCAAATGTTCTTGTGGGCTTTTGCGGCATACACGACGAGTAATCACAGCAATGGCCTTTCCAGGTGAAATCACAAGCGAGGTTGGCTACCGAACTGCCACGAAGCATTTCTAGCCGAGCGAAAACAATATATCAGGAAGAAATCGCGGTGCGAGGAGGGTGGGCAGTGGTGACGTTTCGAACCAGTTCCTTTCTCGTTTTTCGACGGTGGTCCGACCTGTAGCGCCATCTCGGGCCTGGAAGAGAAACTCGAGCATCTTTCTTTCCTCGTATCTGTCCACTTGGCGTAACCTTTCTGAATGCCTCGCACCTGAAGACGGATCGAACTTCTGGCTGATAACTTGAGAGATAAGGTTGGGAATTACAAAATCACGGATCGCTTGAGGCACACGGACGCAGCATGCAACAGTTTGACTGCTTTGAGTGGAACTTTTGCATCGATAAAAGAACGTACACGTGATTCGTGAAAGTGCCTCACCATTTCTTTTTTCTCCCAGTCACTTTTAATGGATGATTTACTGAATTTTTCGTTCGAGAGTATGCGGATGGAACTCAGGCTTCAACTGAACCCACACTCCTGTGGCCTGGACCCTTCGGTGGGACCACTCGCTTTCGATCGTCCACTTGTACTAGCTTCGAACCATACGTTTGGAAAATCGATATTGCGTTGTAAAAGGTAAGATGAATAAGTCCGACTATTATTATTGGTAAGCATCGTTGAGTTCGAGTCAATGGCAGCCATAAAATAGAGACTCCCCACAAGGTCTCCTCGAACAAACAAAATAAATGTACATACTACTTCGGAGGCTCTGGCTCACGTTTTGGCAGAGTAAAGCTACGGTACCATATTTGTATAACCAGGTCGCGTTTCTACCCAGCGCATGCAATCGGTTTCCGTGCGGTCTTTTAACCAGAACACTGTACAATTGTCACCGAAAACGCGTTCCACCTTATTAATTCTACGATATTTTACCTCGGCACAGTCTGATTTCTGTTTTTATTCTCCCTCGGGTAATGCACCTGGGGCATAACGAGACTGAAACTGAAGCGAAAGGTATCATTATCTGCTTTAGATAAACTGCCACAACGTCTATAACATATGCTACTTCTTTTCATCGTACGTCCGATTTCAATCAAAGGCGCCCACACAGCCACAAACGCTAACACTAAAAACGCAAGTCACTGGTCCTTCCCTGCACATGATCGGTGTAACCACGATTCAACATGTACACCCACACGTGACGAACACTACATTGCTGCTTCGACGCAGTTTGATTGGATCCATTAGCTCGTAGCGTCGTCTTACTGATCACCAATCAAGCTCAGCGAATGCTCCGTGATCCTGAGCTAGTTTCTGCACGGGTTTAGCCGGTGACGTCAAACGCACAAAGACGACGGGCGCCATGATGGTGCAATTTTGGTGCCGTTCGATCGGTTACATCGGATTGCAGGCGATGGCTGCGGTGGGGTACTTGATGTGAAATAGTGACAGCTACCTCCGCAATCGAATCTCGGTGAATATACCTCGCACTTTCTCGCGCAGAGAGTCGGCAAGAATCAAAAACGTCGGCGACAGCGGCAGCCGCCGCTTTCGCGTCTACACTCGATACATTAATCACCCTCGATCCCATTGCGGCGAGCTTTACACTGGCAACGAATGTTCGCGTGCGCATCGTACAAAACCGGCACATGTTAATTGCAGGAAAGACGCGGCCACCGCACGGGGCTCACTCGATGTGCCAGCGAGGCGAGCAGGCCACATCAGCAAACGTTCCTCGCGGAAGAAGAAAGCAAAAAGAAAAGAAAGCCGGCCAAGGGGCAGCGTGGCAGCAGCAGCCAGCTAGCTAGTGAAACCAGTTCCTTCGTTTTATTATGGACATTTTTTCGCGCCTCCAGTCACGTGGTCAGCTGAATCGTGGAGCCCACATCAAAGTCACTGACCTCCTGGACTCCTCGCGTTCGGCGGCGGAGCGCCGTACACTCCGCTTCGCCGCGTATGCGTTGGCAAACCGGCTACAGCGACGAGCCAATCGCAGCGCCGGAAGCGAGGCAACGTGACGATCTTATCGTCCCGCGGAGAGCTGTCACGTGATCCGCTACGTCGCTCTGATTGGGCCGAAGGGGTCCGTAAGCGTCCGCACTTTGTCAGGTTAGGCCGGAGCAGAGTGTAGCAGGCGTCCGTCCTCCGTGCGTCTGTTTTCGCGTATGCGAATATACGCTGACGATTGTTTAAAGATGGGAACGGAGTTTGATGCACGCGAAGGTGATTTTCTGGGTGATTTTTGTTTTGCGTTTTTTTCTTTTTTTCTACATGGCGATGACGAAAACCGGTTAGAGCCGGATTCTGGTCCTCCCAGCACTGTGCGTAATCGTGCAGGCTTAAACGCAGCAATGCAGACGTGGCGTACCCGCGCCGAGAATGTCCTTTCCGAGGACTGCGTATCGGCAGATTGGAGACTTCGGTTTCCAGGTGCCGGAACTTCGCTCGTAGGGGGATCTGCTCTCTGTACCCCAGTGTGCGCTTTTGTTTCACCATTGGTTTCTACGGCCCATGTGGCCTTTTTCTCGAGCACGTTCTAATGGTGAACACTGCGTTCGATATACTAGTATAAACCAAATAATAGACCGATCTCACCAAGCGTTCGGCACGCGCGTGAAGTCGCCATAGCTTTAAAAGGGTACGGAAACGAAATGACGTGAGCGCGAGCTCTCTACCCTCGCTTCAAAGTCGGCCAGCCAGAAGAGCAATGCGTATCGCCCTCGTGACGTCAAGTGTTCCTGCACGGTCAAGGGTACTGTTGTTGTGAGCTTTCCCGCTTGGTGGCGTCAACGTGTGACAATCTCGCCTAGTAGTAACATCCGAGGACCGAACGCCCTATGGCCTACACATAGCTTCCCCGTGACGTCATTCGCGGCCATGCCGGTATTTTATATGTGCCACGACCGTTCGGTTCAGCGTGTTAGTTTCACGCCGCAAAAGTAGTAGCTCGAGGGGATCAGTAAGTTATATATTATGATTTATTAATACTGTTCACCCTTTTTTTTTTCAGGGCGGTTACAGGAGTGGAAGAAAATGATATACCAATACATTTCACAATGTATAAGAAATTATACAGTACAACCACGCGGATTCAAGCACACAAGTTTTGACACACTTTCTGAAAATGTTTGAAATGTAATTACAAGACACACTCAGAGCGCCAAACAGATTCGCTTCTCCAGCGTTTCCTCAAAGGCAACAATATTTTCTATATTTACAGTATCCTCTGGTAGATCGTTCCATTGTTTAACAGTTCTAACAAAAAACGAATACTTAAAAATGTCATTGTTTACCCGTTGTATTTCAAAGGCCTTATTATGCACACCTCGCAATGGCCGAGTCGAGCGTGGTATAGCAAGTAACGGGAGGTGTCAATGTTCAGCTCGTTTCGAGAGAGCTTAAAAAGAAGTTTAAGTCTGGCCATTTCTCTGCGACTTGACAATAAAGGGAGGTTTAGTTCTTTGAGCATTGAAGCCACCGAGTCAGTTCGACCATACCTCGAACAGATAAAGCGGGCTGCCAATATTTGTATTTTTTCTAACTTATCAATTTGGTTCTTCCTATACGGATCCCACACAGCACAGGCGTATTCCAGAGTTGGCCTTACCAGGGTTGTGTATGCGGATAATTTTACATTAAACGGGGCATGCCTTAGATTGCGCTTCAAGAACCACAATTTTTTTATAGCCTTACAATACAAACTATCTACGTCAGTTTCCATCTTAAATCTGAGGCTATCGTTACCCCTAAGTATGTCACCCAGCAATGGCGACACCTGCAAAGTTTCTAGCTGCTACCAAACGTCTGCTTCTACCTAACGTCTGCAAAGAACGCCGATCTTGCATGATGGTCCGGAACATAGAACATCGGTCAGCCGCCCCTCACCCACCTCCTGGGAGGAGCGGCTGACTGATGACGCGGTCACCGGCCAGCAATATCTGGTGGACCGTGCCGAGTCGGTGACCGCTACGTATGGGGCCCCGGACTAGGGGCCCCAACGGGGGTACTGGAATTTATCCGTGCAATAAGGTTTATTCATTCATTTAACATAGAAAACATTGTAGCGTTCTACGCCAAATCACATTCAGGACTAAGTAATTGTACAAGCGAGCCACACTGCCGCAAACCGGTGCTCCTTCTTAGAAACTCCATGACGTGGCAACATTCCAACGCAGCTTCACAGTCACCAGACGCAATTTTGAAATTTGTTATTCGTTTTAAAATTAGTTTTCTCGACTTTTCTGCCGGCAGCCAATAACATGGACCACATATAAACACAGAAATATGTGCACACATTTTGTTTCCGTACCGCTTATAATTTGCAGGGGTGGCAGTGCCCAGAGAGGTTTCGTGCTCTGAACGCGCAAGGCTCCAGCGAGGTGCTCGCACGTGCAGAAACTCGAAAATTCGCTGCTCGACATGATTGCGGCAGCGGTGTGTGTTTATCAGTCAAACTGGCTAATGAGATATACGGTGCATTCGCGCAAAATGCGTAGGCTCGCGCTCAAGCGAACACTCCCTTGAACAAGGAAGCTGGATCCTCTTGGGTCCATTTATTGAACTGCAGTGAACTGCAGAGTGCCTGCTTTGTAGAAAACGACCAATCAGGCTGTGAGGCACGTTGAGACCTGCCAGTACAGCGACGTCAAAACTGGTCGCGTGACGTCACGTCACGCGACCACCCTGACCTCAAGGTCAGCAAATGGGCTCCATACGCATACATACTTTACATGAGTTGAAATTACGTGCAACGCTGGAACCCGTCGGCTGTTTCGTGGAAATCGGCTGATCAAAAACACACTCTGTGTTAAAGAGGTCACTAACAACTAGGTGTTTGCGTCGTGTCTGCGAACAATGTTTGTTGTTTGTTGGTGTAATGGGACAAGGCGTTCATAGGGGTCTTCGCAGCACTTGCTCCTATCGCGTCGACGGGTCTGTACGAGACCAACCGTCCGGCAGACTCCCCCCGGTGCGAGGCACGTGGTGTATCGGTGGCGGGTCCTTCAGAATCGAAAGCGGCCCTGGACACTTCCGGCCCGCTTCGTGCGTGGGCCATCTATCAAAAGGCGGGTCGTGACTGATTCCGGGCCGGAAGTTCCGGCACTATGGGGGACTCAGCGGGGAAAAGACACAGACGCACACGCGCGCAAAAATAGAGTGAAAGGAACGCTGTGTGCTTTTTCCGGCGGCAGCCCCCAGCAAACAGCCCGCACCAGCTCCAACGAAACAAGTCGCAATAAAAGTGGACCTTCACTGCAACTATACACCGATCGCCATAACTAACCGTGTATACACTGCGCATTTCACTCCGATCGATGAGCGCGTCACGTTTCGTTACTTCGGCCGCAGCCACGTCGATAGTGACATCGTGCAAAGGACAGTCTGTCCTTTGCACGATGTTAGGCTAGGTGGCGCAAGCTACCGCCCGTTACAAAGGGTATAGCCATTACCATCCATCCATCCATCCATCCAGTCTGCAGCACTAGGGAGTGTTAGGGAACCGTTTTTGCACATCCGATAAGGTATGCGATGGGCCCTCCGGTGTGAACTGCGCATGTGCTACCGCAGAAGACTGGCGCATGCGCAGTTCGTACCGGCGGGCCCATCGTATCGTACGTATCGGATGTGCAAAAAAACGGTTCCCTAAAACTCCCTACTTTCTCCGATGCCTCTTTCCTCCTCGTAGGACAATACCATTACATTGGTCACACAAAAAACCGTCTACTGACATGTTATATAACCCGCCTGCACTTGTGGCGTTTGCGGTTATTCCGTGCAGGTTATGGTAAGACGAAGTACAGTGGAGGAAGGCTTTACTAGATACATCAACTTTTCATGCGCGCATAGAAAACAACAACAACAGATGACTGAATGAATAAATGAATGGTTTAATAGACCCTTTGAAAGGTCCATCCAGCAACATTGATGGTCGCCATTTCTTGGGTACCAAGCGTGTGATTGGATACGAGTCCTCGCCGAACGCTGACGTCACACTCGTGTCCAATCCATGCTCAGAGCACGTGATCGAGCAAGGACGGGCGATGGCGCAGACTTCTGAAAAGAGACTATCGCAGTCCAAGGGCCTGTAGCTCGTGCAGCATGCTAATAATAATAATAATAATAATAATGATAATGTTGTGTCTATGTTTATACAGCCGGAAGGTTGTCGGCCTCAGTGAGCGTCTGATGTCTCAGCTTGAGATGAGAAATTTAGCCATTGCAGTACAACCGCCAGCCTGGGGTCTTTAGCGTGCATCACGTAGTAGGAGAGGTACACGACCGCACGCCGGTACGATGCTCTTTCAGATCGATACGGGCAGGGGTAGGATGATGAGCCCACACCACCTGAACTTTAAGGCCTCTTCGCTCTTCCTATGACGTCGCGATATGTGAGCATGGCCGCCTGACATCTCCTCTATTTTTCAGTTGTTCGGCAATGGCGGCGTGACCCCTACTCCCGATGCCTTCCACTCCTCCTCAAGAGCTGCGCTCTAATTCGGCATTACAGGGAGTTGTAAACGGCTTTCATTTTTAAGTGATTTCTTTCCGAGCCAGCGGTGATCCGTACGTGAGAATGTGTGTGCTGTTGTGTGTACTGCGACGTGGAAGAAACATGCAAGAAAAGTGGGCCCCTGTATACCTGCACGAAAAGAAACTTGAGATCAGGATAAATAGGAAACGGTTTCGATTCGGCCTCGTTTTGTCGGACTTGCAGACGGTAATTTTTTTTTTTTTTTGACAACAACGTTAGTGTTTTTTTATATGTAATTTTTTGTATGACGGTATTTCTACGTGCCTTTCATGAGTGACTAAACCTTAGCTGCAGTTTAAGTCTAGTTTTAGAATCCTGCTGAGCACGAGAGCTAACTGAAGGAAAGACGACGACGAACCCCCGCGAAACACGCAACGATATGAGAATGATATGGTATATCATGTAGGATTCCGTGTTTTCGGAGTTTGTTTCTCTTGAAATTCGGAGGAAGTTTTTCGGAGTTTATTTTTCTCTGGAGATTCGGGGTTTATCGGAGTTTATTTTTGTCGGATTCCCAATTCTTTAAAACTCAAAGTTTATTTACTGCGTAAAACCGGAAAAAAAAAAGTTTCGGGTACCATTACCTGTTGTCCCGAAGGAACCTCGACAAACGCCTTTTGTTAGTAGTTCCAGATTTCAAAGGAAACTGAAGAGGAATCTCGTCGGGACCACTGACCTTGTCCTCTAATAAAGATTAATTGTAAAAATTCGTCTTTTTTTTTTGCTCTTTATTTTGTCACTGTGACCTCGAAATTCAAATTTATTTGGATAAATCCAAATTGACAAAACATTTATCGGCGAGTGTTTTTCGATTTATCCAAAAACACGGAACCCTAGGTATATGATATGTAGGGTTCGGAGTTTTTGGTTTAAACCGATAGAAGTACGCCGAATCCATTTTCGGAAATTCGGTTTTAACCGAAAAAGGTCAGTTTGTAAATTGGGCGTTTTCGGTATAAACCGATAAAAACCGATAAAAGCACGTCAAATTCGTTTTCTAAAATTCGGTTTTAACCGGAAAATTTCAGTTTTTTAGGGCCGCGTCGAGATGGGTGGGAGAGGGGGGGAGGGAGAGAGGGCTTTGCAAGGTTCGACATTGTGTGACGTCTTCGTGATTGCCCTTTTTCAAGGTTCAACATGTAACAAAAGAGGCCTTGGATTGGCCTTCGCAGGACATCTGTGCCCTTTCTGGGATCGGGCTTAGTGTGTCAAGTTCCCGGTCCTAAAAAAAAAGTTCGGATGTGGGCTAGCATAAGGTTTTTCGCTTCATGCACTTCAGAGGACATCGAGGAAAGCCGTTAATACCTTTTACACCTCTCTCAAACTTCCATGTGATTAAAAACATAATTACAATGGATTTTTTTTTTTTTTTTGCCATTCCGCTGGTGTTTGTACGGTCACCACCTTAGACGGTCACGTCGTCAGAATGGGAAGGAAAAAGAAGCGCGCTGATTCTGAGGTGTGTCCTAACTCCTGACGGAAGTTGTTGCGAAGACCACGTATGTATATGTGCCGTTATTCTTTGAGGGATCACAAATATCACAGCCACAAGGATCATCTGATCCGGTGTCCGATGGTATTTCTTTCATATTCACCGAAAAAAAAAAAACTGGTAAACTTTTTTGGGAATAAATATACACCGAAAAAAACAAACGAAAATTGAGTTTTAAAACAAACACCGAAAAAAATACGCAGAGTTTTGAAGAAATAAAAACCGAAAACGCAGAACCCTAAATATGATATATTTATTTTAGATCAGGAGAGCCGCGGCGCCGATCTGGACGTTGGAAGCTCTGTGTACATATTAAATACCTTCTACCTTTGACGATTGTGTATTCGACGAATTTGACGACGTATATGACGACGGGTGAACGGCGTGGGCGAACAGGCTAGAACTTGCCCGGCGGCTCGGCTGCGTCGAGCCGACTCGAGATGACCGGAGAAGTCGGACACATCGGTTTACGTCACGCGATCCTTGGGTCGGGTATCTACCAACGATGACGTCATGCGGAGGGCTTGACTCATAGAGATCATACATACTAACGCTTGGTGGACGTCACGCCTCAGAGTACTGACACTCCATTCTGCGTTTGTCTTCTGGGCGCCGCCATTTTGTTACCCGGTGCAGAGCGAGCGCTGTTACGATTCCAAAATGTGACTTTCGACAGGGTTGAGTAGTATCGCGATGAGTATTTGAGAAATACATTTCGTATCTGTATTTCTGTATCGCGACACGTTTTTTTTTTTTTTTTTCGCCAGTGTGTGTATTTCTGTATCGAAATACATTTGGAATGTTTCTTTGTATCGTGATACAGTAAGGATGAAATGTATTTCGTTACATTTCTTTAGGAGTACTCCCCCCCCCCCCTTTTTCCCTCGAAAAAAAAAAAAAAAAAAGTCCGAACGCGTTTTTTTTTTTTCTTCTTTGAGGGATATAGGGTCAAGGAGGTGCTGGGGCATTGTTGCTATGCTGAACAAGGTTCCTTCCGATTCTCCAAACTATTTTTCTCTTCTGGGAAGTGTTGCGTAGCCGGGGACTCGAACCAGGAAGCGTGCCAGGAGTGGAGTCGGAGCATCCTTTGCCGCAGGTCCCTACGTAGGGATTTCATGAGTCATAGTTTGCTGGCATCCATTGCCCGCTGCTAACCGTCTCTTTTGCCTTGGCGTACACAGTACACCCAGCCGGCAAAGCTGAGTCACAGTCCGTTGCAGCACGAGCCTGGCGGTGGTTGACTTGAAATAGTAGGCATGACTCACGCAGTGAAGTTTTACACACATCCGAATGCGTCCGCGCCCGTATTGCACGGCTCAAAGGTACCGAGCCCGACACTGTTAGCGCGAACAAGCGATCGCCGGTTTTTGCAGTTTTTGTCTTTAAAACGAAGGGATGTCATCCAAGTTATTATTGCTACGGAAAGAGCTCATTTAGTTCTATAATGTAAGCGATAAAATTTCGTGCTCGCTAATACTACTTAGAAGTATAATGTGAAAAATGCGCCGATGTCGTGTTCGCGCTAACAGTGTCGCGATGTGTACATCATCAGTCGACGTGATCTGGTGACCCGATACCCAGGAAGGAGGCCAGGCGTGGCCTCGCTGTCCCGACCCAGACTTCGTACCGTGACCTGCGACTGGTCTCGAGAGCGGTGTTTCACGGAGAGCTCGCACCTGTGCCGGCGATCTAAGGTCGCACTCCAGCGAGGGCCTCTGTTTGGATTTTGGATGACGCCAGGCAAAACTTGAGGACCGCCATCCATGCGTCATAGCGTCGGCGGATCGGCAGGAAGGACCGTCAGAATAGCGATGCCACCGTATCGTATTTTTAACCGTAACCAGGGACTCCGGAACCGGGGGGCAGGGGGGCCAGAGCCCCCCAAGATTTTCCAGGATGGGGCGGAGCCGCCCCACTCCAACTGTCTCGTCCTCCCCCCCCCCCCCCAGCCCCCAACTCCAATATTAAAATTGCTTGGCTTATAGATCAAACGTCAGTGTCAATAGTCGCTGAGGCTCTCACGACAGACCCAAAAACAAAACTAGCAGGTCGTGTCAGCGAGATTGGTTCGAAAGATTCCCATGGCTTTCTGACGACAGCAAGAGCGATGCGGTGTTGTGCCATGAGTGCAGCTTATTTTTCAAGGAAAGGGGATGCAAATATGGTGCAGTGGAGCTACCCTTAGTTAAGACTGGCTTTAACAACTGAGAAAAAAAGCTACAGAAAAATTTAGACGCCATATGAAAAGAGCCAGTTTCACAGAATCTCCTAACCACAGCCTGTCGAGGCAGAGGGGTATTCGTGTCGCGCAGCTCTTAACAAAGCAGTGCAGCAAGCAACAGGAAGAAGCTAGGGCGGCACTACGGGTAGCTCTCTTCGCTACCTTTGCCGCACAGGCCAAGCTCTAAGGGGACGCACAAAAGATGATGGAAACTTGCTTGATTTGCTTCATGAAAGATCGGGGGATGCTCCCGCCCTGAAAAGGTGGATGACGAAAAGGGACAAGTGGGTAAGCGGTGATGTGCAGAACGAGCTGGTTGAGATCATGGGCCACGCAATACAGCGGGGTCCAGCCCGTTCTATGGCATCATTGCTGACGGCACAGCTGATATGTAGCTGTCGAGGAACAGTTTACGCTCTGTATATGGTAGCTTGAAAGCAAGACGCTCGACGTCCGAGAAGACTTCATTGGCCTGTACAACGTCCCAGACAGCAGGGCTGAGACGCTGTACACAACCATCAGAGACATGATTTTGCACCTTGGCCTTGATTTCCATAGACTGCATGGCCATTGCTTTGACGGGGGCCGCCAACATGTCCGGCCGTTTCTCAGGCGTGCAGAAACAAATTAGTCATTCTGAGCCGAGGTCCATGTATGTGCATTGCGGCAACCACAGCTTAGATCTCGTGTTACAGGAAGCTAGCCGTAGCTGCGACATCATTGGCGATGCTCTCAGTACAGTGAAGGACGTTTCAAATGAAATTCTTGCTTCGAAGAAACGCAAAGCTGTTTATTCATCTATTGCAATTCCTCCAGTCCGCGAGGCGGCGGAAGAGGCCGGATCAACGCCAAATAACCTTCTTCCGCTTTGCCCAACAAGGTGGACTGTCAGAGTGAAGTCAATGAAAAGGTTCGCTGAAAACTATGCTAGAGTTCAGGAGACACTGAACGAGCTGCTGACAAGGTGAATATACGATTGCAGACGATCAACACACATGGCCTTGCCTTTATATGGATCTGTTTCCTTCATCACGTTTTTGTGCACATTTTCTAAATATGTATCAAGATGTCATTCTCTTGGCTTACTCGTTCATTTCATAGCGTGGATGTCTTTTTGGATGAACATTTGAAGAATAATAAACGTGATTCTCCGCAATCTCAATCTTGTAATGTTGTGTATCCTTGTAGGGATTTTGAAATCGCCTGAAGCACTATGCATAAGCGTTTTCGCGATATTAGAGAGTTTTAGTGGATCATACGTAAAAGCTTTGAGGGTCGGAAGGTGCATGCGCAAAACTCAATATTGCGTTCTACGCGTGCGCACTTCCGACCCGCAATTGTATTGCGTACGCAAGGCTCATGCGTACGAGCCACTAAAACTCCCTACTGTTGTTATAAAGCAGGAAGGAAAAGTGATTGTACATGCTAAGTAAGGAACTTCATACAACTAATATTTTATTTTTAATAAACAATCAGTAAAAATATAACAACAGAAATCAACTCCAGTCCTTATTTCCTAGAATAAAATATATAAAAACAAAAAGGTTTGACTTCAGCCCCCACTCAAAATCTACTTCCGGAGTCCCTGACCGTAACAGAAGATAAGACATGTGTTCCAGGATGCTTCAGGTGGTCCACCTATTCTCGAAAATTCCAAATGCAACTGCCCGCACGATCTTCAACGAGGTCACCTACAAGGGAAAGTAGGTATTGTCCTTTTATACAGCAGCGTGGGTAAAGCTTCATGTTCAAGGCCACACCTACAGATAAAGAATACCAGTTCATTCCACCGTAACGTCATGCGATCACTGTTGACAGGGGCGCCCTTATTGGACAGGAGCGTGGTAAAACCAAATCAAATCAAATCAAATCGTAGCTTATTTGTTGTCATATTTTACATGACAACAGGGACTCGGACAAAAAGCTGCAAAGATGCAGCTTGACAAAGGTTCCAGCCCCCATGCGAGCTCGCGACAGTCATAAACACGGCTGGACTACGACTACACGGTGTAGAGAGACGTGCTACAAACCAATGAAAAAGCCTGATTTATACAATACTAGATTTGACGCGAACATATAGACGAAATATACACAGACAAGTGAAAGAAAACACGACACATTAAAGCAATGATACAATCGTACGTGAAATAATACAACCTTTTCACAAAAAAAAAAAACAGCAGTATTCAAAAATCAAAATCCTTTAAAAAATTAACTTATTTTAATTCTTTATGTGATAGTGATTCTGAATAACTATTTAGCATGGATGGACAGTCTGGAACTGAAGCGTCTGGTTTAGCTAATTTGTACGCGTTGGGCGAATCATCCAGGGCCCATTTTGTCTTAGGTGGCGTCGGATGCTGCGATGTTTTAGGTTGGCTAGTCGAGTGGCACCACCGGAAACCAGCTAATGCATAGCTATCTATCAGGAGCTTGAACAAGAACATTAAAAATGACAGTCCTCACAGTTCTCATCAATTAATGTTTTGCGGTAGAGAGTGACTCCGCTGGGCGAAAAATGCAGTGCAGCTCAATGAGACAATTAGTTACCGCGGAGTCTGTGGCGGTTTCGATGAGTTGGGTTTAGCAGACGAAGATTTTGAAGGCTTTGCTACGCGGGATTCGCTCACACCCGGAAAGCCGCGGTCAACATTGAGCTTTTTCGACATTCATCGACTTCTGGGCTTCCTCGAGGGCGGTCTCATTGACGGCAAGTTCCTTTGTTTACTCCGAGAGCAAGCTTGCCAGCTCAGTTGTGGGTGCTCCGGCACGTTTGATTTTCTTAATCGGCGTTCGAACGCTCGACAAATACCGATTCGATCTCCAAACACCCGATATAACGATCGCGGCACATCATAAAATACTCGCCTTCGAGCACAGCGTACGCGCTTCAATATTCCTACATTTGTTTGTGTCTCCCAAAGACTTGCGTGTATTGCCTGGGTGTCAAGTAATGGCCGCCGGTGGTGCCACCTATGGGTGCCACCGACGGGCAAGTTGGGATGCCGCGACGACAGCGACACTCGCGTTCGCTCCTTCTTCTGCCGTGACGTCACGGTGACGTCCCTTGTTGGCACCTCGGGAGCACTTTTGATGTATGGGCGGAACAGGACGCTAAGTTAGGTGGGAGAAAACTGGCTTAGAAGGGCGGGAGGAATCATACGTTTGTCTTCTTTAGATTAAGACACCAGTCGGTAACGCGCGCCAGGCGGCGTACCAGGATTGTGTCACGCACAGCTTGCAATGCCACGCGGGGGAGCGACTTCGAGAAACACCGACAGGGAGTCGCGTGTGTTGCGTTGCAGCTCCGCAGTCAACGAGACTGCCGCATCAGCCGGTAAGAAATGTCAAAGGACCCAATCACGAGGCGAGAAGTCTCCAAGTCATATGTCGTACGATCCAGATAGCTTCGGTATATGGTTGAGCATGTTGGTTTCTTATTTACATAAGGAAAGAGGGACATTGAAGACAAACAGACAAGACAAGCCTGCCTTGTCTGTTTGTCTTCGATGTCCCTCTTTCCGTATCGTAAATCAGATTGTTTTCTTCGACGACGAAGTTGTCGCGATGATGATCGACACATCAATACCGCCTCTAAATGGGTAAACATGTCATATAACACCTGAGATTGAGGAGGAAGAAATCGGAAACCACTAAACAGTTTCCAATTTCTTCCCACAGTCTCAGGCAGTGGCGTACTAACTTATTTTTGAGTGGGGAAACGCCCCCCCCCCCCCACACACAGGGGCCGGGGGCGGTGCCTAGGTATCCCTGTGGCGCCGCCGGCTATGTTTGCCCTGCCCAGTGGCGGCTGTTTCAGGGGGGAAAACACATGCCTTGCCTCCCCACTCTGAGAACTAGGGGGGAACAAGCGCCCCCTGCCCCCCCCCGATTGTTACGCCCATGGACTCAGGTGTTACATGACATGATTAGCTATCGCCAGCTCGCTTGCACACTCACTGTCTTTTCACTCTAAATGGGTGACTGTTTCTCTTCCTTAGCTTCAAGTCCAAGGTGTGCAATCTTCGTTTCACCGGCTGCCGGATTCAGCTGTGGTAAAGTATGAGTTGAGTCGTAGTCACACGCACAGGGTATATAGTATAGAGGTACCCAATAGCCCGTGCCGACCTGACTACAGCACCGTTCGGCATTGGAAGTTATCCGAGAAAACCAGCAATGTGTTTCGAGAGAGTGAGAGAGAAAGAAGGTACTGGTTTTCATTTTATTTATTTTTTTCCATTGAATAACGGCAATTATGTCTTCTTGCACATCACCCTCAACAGCAAGTGTGTTTGTATTCCACAATACAATGTAAAATCTTTCTTTTTTTTTTTTCAGATGTTGTTTGCTGAGCAATGTAAACAGGTAACGGGAGCTTCGTCAGGCACAGCAAATCACCCCTTACCTTAAATTACCTTAGAACTTGTGTCTTAATAAAGCAAGCAAACAAGACAAAATTCGAACCTCACTATACTTCGTTTCAGCTTAGGTCCGAGCGCGGCCGATGTAATGAGCCGATGGGCCAATCAAACAGCGTGAAAAGCGCAAAGTCATGGCTCTCTGCGCTTCGACTCAGCCGACAGAGGAGAACGCACAGAGAGACGGCGAATACCGGCTAGTCCTATCAACTGCAGAGAGCACGCCATGACGTTGTGCCTCTTTCTGCTGTTTGATTGGCCCTTCGGCTCATAACATCGGCCGCGCTCGGACCGAAGCTGAAACGAAGCATATCAGGTCTTGCTCCCTTGAATTGTCCCCAACAAAATACCACTAACGCCATAAAGAAAAAAAAATGCTATTACCAACTTTTACGCACGTCCCCCGTGATGAAAATGTCGAACGTCGCTCATATATGTAGTTTCAAAAGATCCGACCCTTTAAAAAAGTCGGTTCACAATTGAATTACCATAACGTGTTTTAATTTAGCACGTCTTTACATGGACTTTAAAATTCCGAGTAAGTTATCATACTCCGCTAATCACTTATCTTATTCATTAACGTCGAACGTCGCTCAGATGTGCTCGTTTCAAAAGACCTGACCCTCACCAGTTGGTTCACAATTGATTTACCACAACGTGTTTTAATTTAGCACGGCTTTATTGGGATCTTTAAAACCTCCGAGTAGGTTCTCGTACTCCACTAATGTCTGACCTTATTCTGTCTTCTTTTTTTTCTTTCTCGGCGCAGTGTAATACACACAACGGTAAACTGTGGATTTCAAGTCACCCGTCGAGCACGACAGTAATTATAACAAAACAAAAAATAGTACAGAACCGCGTAGGCGAACTGGTGAATCGCAAACGTCGCAAATGTAACCAAAAATCTGACTCTGAAAGGAGACGGAAAACACGACGAAGGGAACACACACACACGTACGCACGCACACAACATGCAGACACACACACGTACAGTGTCACACGCCACACGCGCGCACATAAACACTCATACAGTATCACACACACACACACGCACACACACCATCTCTGAGTAGCATACATACTTGATCCTCACTGTAGGTAGCCCTCAACTGCTACCAAGGCGGGAGAGCAGAGAACACGGAGTCCGCGACCGAACTCTGACCTAGCACTCGTGCCCAAACCCTGTGCTTCGCGTTGGCCTCTCCTAGATGACGTCTACACATCCAGCCCGACGGCCGTGTTATGTAGCAGGTGTTGGCAGTCCGCCGCTCAAAGACTGTCTTCCCAAAAGGAAACATAAAAATAATTAAAAAAAGACACCTATTTAAAAGGGGGGGGGGGGTCACAGTAAGCGGCGTTTCCACTTCCCTTCCTGTTTTCATTCTCTATTTTGTTTTCTTTTTTCTTTTCGCGCGCAAAGCGAGCCACTTGGCCACTCCCCCTCCCCTGCGGCTCCACTTGTTTTTTTGGCGGGAAATCCATATATGCGGCCGAGCTCTGTGCCTTGCTTCAGGAATTTGGCTGAGCTCGCCCGCAGCATAACCTGTATGCGCGTACATACGTTTCTGTGTGTGTGCCGAGCACCTGCGTGCATATCTTCTTGTTCATCAAATCACTGGGCGCGTATGGGTGCGTAGACAAACCTACGCAGCCCCGTGACTAACGCTGACAAAAAAGAGTTCCTACATTATTATACTCAGAAAGGAATTCATGTATTAGGTTTTTGAATATAATATAGTCACGCTGCATTGAAACAAAATGTAGAGGCGCAGTTTCCGACTAGCATTAATATTAATCGTATTAAACGGTTATATATTTATTTTACTACATTTACGCGTTCATGCAATTACTTTTTCTTTTTTCCCGCTACCGTGGCATTGAATTAAGTAGGCGCGACAGCTGCGGATGCCTCGCCGACTCGACAGATTTTAATCGCGACTTTGGCGTGATGCTCGGCCCAGGATACCTTTCACGGTCGACACGTTGGATTCCGACCTCACTTATAATAAACAACAATATATAAGGTAAAACAAAAATCCAGCAAAAACAACAAAAACTTACGTGAAAAAATGTCACATTTACACGTTCTAACCTAAAATAAATCTCCGAGCGTTTCGCATAGATGATACACTGCACAAAATAGTTCCTACGCGATTTCCTCCTCACAGAGAAAGAGAGAGACAGACAGAAAAAATGTATGGAATAAAAACGCTAAGAAGACGACGGAAAAGAGGACGGAGACGGGGGCACGTGTGTCAGTGCCCCCTCGATCCCCTTGTTTGGCTCTGAGGTGGCATATTTGAAATAGTTTAAGCGGTAAACATTAGTCTGATAGATTGACAAAGCACATTGCCTATAGGTCAATTGTATATTTAATATCACGGTGTATAAGTTTTTTTTTCAAATAAACTTGAGTTGCAAGTAGCGCTCTGTGGTGTTTGTCGTCCTTTAACTTGTTCTTCGTATTTTTAGCGCTTTTCTCCTATACAATAAATCGTTAACTATTCTAAGTACATGCCCTTGTACAAAGGTAATGCTTGTCGCGTTCGAAACGCACCTCTTGAATAGCGAATAAAACTCTTGCGATTAATTGAGGACATACACGAGGAAATCGGCAATGCTCCACAAAAAACATAACATTCAACTTTCTTTCTTTTACTACGGCTTTTGAGAGGAAAATTTGGTGGTATAGTCACCACGTGGCTTATTTCATTCACGATCCTAGGCTCGTAATTTGTTTTTCGGCAGTCTTGTCTGCTAATGCCCGAGTCCCACTAGAGCGACAAACAGAAACAACCGACACCGACAAGCCTCAAACACGCGCGGCATGCACGCGAAGGTATACTCGCAACGAGAAGTTTGGGTATCGCCGCCTGGTGGAATTTTTTCCCAACCCACAGTGAGGATACTTCCACTTCCTCTGCTGGTGCATGCACGTGCAATGCCAAGCTGCTGTGCACTATGAAAATCAAAGCATAGCGGCATGGGCAGCACGTGCACTAGCTGCGTCAGCCCTCGGCTTCGACTCTTCGAGTCAAGTTTGAGCCAAACGTTGACGCAATCGTCGTGCCTAATCTGTGCCCAGCATTGGCCTTCTCTAATGACGCAATATCATTCAGCACTAAGCTTATTATCTAAGTGCTGCGCAGCGCCGCAGTGGAATGCGGGCGTGCTCAGTTGCAGCTCTGCTGTCACCGGTTGTTCTTCGCTCTGGGTTTTCGTAGTAGCAGTGCGTGGGCTGTGATATGTGTACGCAGTTAAAACTATGAATGCGGTTCACTCCAAGAGAGATATGGATGCGGTTCCTTCCACGGGTGGTATGGATGTGGTTCTTTCCACGAGTGATATGGATGACTGTATCCATGGGCGTCGACGTACTCTGAAAAAAAAAAGAGTACAAAAGAAGGGTGGAAAAATTATTACAGGGAGATCCATTGGTTAATTCTTGAGGAATTCGTCAAGCCCACCAAGCACGTACCGAAGTCAAGCATCTCATCCATATCTCCCATAACGATTACCTACAGCAGCTAGCAGCAAAAGCAAGCCATCTGCCCAAACTTTTGGTCATATTTTCTTCATCAACAAAAAACATTCCAAGCGGCTGTCTTCACACATCACGGCACGCCCTATTCCAAATTTGAGGCATGTTGAACGACAGGTGCGGGATGCTGCCATAACCACAGGGCATCCTGAGGGGAGAGAGAGAAGACAGGTGTGAGTCCAGAAAACTGGCACGTTCGAGCAACGCTTTTTTTAGAGGTACCTTCCCGTTAATTCCCTTCGAGGTCATCCGTCTGACTAGTAAATTCAAAATTGTGTTTAATGTACCCAGTCAACTTGCTTAGCCTGTTTGCGAATATAACGACTGGTAAATTCGCTTTTTAAAATGGTGCGGATTTTAAAAAATTTTTTATATGCTTATACTTGATGCCAACCTTTTTTTGTGTGTGATTTTACAGATTAGCAAACCCCAGGTTCGCTCCTGAATAACGTCATTTGCCTCGATATTTTAGATTTTTCCAGTAAAGTGGTGCGAAACCTTCGACGCGTGGAGGTCGCAAAATCATTAAACGTGAACAAGCAATTCATTACGTTCGACCGTTTTATAAGTCACGTCCGACGTACATACGCCTAAGAAATTCACCGGGTCACATACCGTCGGAGAAAAGAGGATCGTGCCATGCCTCACGCGATGGACAGCATGAGCACTTTAAGAAATGTTTGCACCCACCAGCAAGCGAACTTGAAGCGGAATCCCGGAATCCCGAATGGCCAAGTGGGCCCCTGGCTTTTGGGCTTCTTGCCTGAGGAGGCCCATTTAGAACGCATTCATAGCCTGATTAGGTAACTCACGTGACATTAAAACACCAAGCGAGGATCCAACCCAAAGGGAAATATACTTGGAAGGATACATATTCGCAAAACAGCAACACCGACAACGCGACCGGCGAAGTTTAAAAACGTGGCTTCGGTTAGGGCAATGAACTTCTAGCGCTAACGCTCACTGCTCGATTTTTCCTTTCCACACCGGTTTATCATTATAACCGGGATTAATGTGTTTTTTTTTGAAATAATAACATTAACGTACTCAATTTATTTTATTGCAATTCTTTTTACCTTGATTTTGTTTTTTCTTGGTTTTCACCTCAGCTGTCGCCATCCGGCTTCAGGGGCGCTGTGCATGCGCGATTGCCGGAAGTGGCCTTGAGTTGGACCACTGGATATGATTTCACTGTGCTCCCCCCCCCCTTTTTTTTCCCTGGCTACGGGCCTGGACAAGGACAACGTAAATCTAGAATGGCAATAATCTCAGACCTCTCACTATGGTAATGATGAAGCGAAGTAATCGGAATAAAAGCAGAAACAACAAACTGAAGGTCGGTTATGGCGGCGCCTATGCACAGCTAGTGCAAAGCGTCTATGCAGGGCGCAAGTTCGTCTGCTTCTTTTGCAGGGATTGCGGTCACGTCGGAAAGACACCGAGCTTCGATTGGCTCTGATTGAGGGATAGTGGGTAGACCTCAAGGCAGCTTGCTTTGAGGTCTACCCACAATCCTTCCCAATCAGAGCCAATCAGAGCTCGGCGTTGTTCTGACGTCACCGCGACCCCTGCAAAAGAAGCAGACGAACTTGCGCCCTGCATAAGAATCTCGGGTCTCCCCGCGCCTAGCGTTTCTCAAGCAGCTCTCAGTAACAACGGGAACCTTCTTTCTTTTTAATTCCACACTTTAAGAAAATTTGGAGCATCTCCTTCCCTGCAAAGCAACTTGGAGAGCCAATCGCTCGATTGCCGAGCTACAGCTCGGCGAATGTCGAGGCCGAGAATGTACGACCACTCAACTCCCTGGCGTCACCCCACTGCGGTGGCGCTGCTGTCTGCACTGCGCATGCGCAGTGGCTTCCTCTCGCGCGAATCTGGTTTGTGCGCGCACGCAGTCCTCTGGTGCGGTCACGCGCGGGCTTGCTTGTAAACATTGCGTTGGTGTACATCTTTAGACCCAAGAAAACAATTAATCTGCGTCGTAGCCAAGGTAAAACGTCCTTCTCAATGCCACAACGCCAACATTATTATTTTTTTCGTCTAAGGATATATTTTTAGCCTAGTCAACCGCCGATCTTCTCTCGTATACTGAAATGATTGGCTCTCCCAGCGGCTTAGCGGGACTACAGCGGGACCGTAGCTGCCCTAGGTTTCTTAGAGTGTCGACGTCGACGTTCCAGGTATCTTAGAGCATAGAGTCAAAAGCACGCCCCCCAATCAGTGTAAAAACAAAATTGTATCTGTACTCCTCGGCCGGAACTCGGTACAAGAGTACCGAGCAGCAATGTGCTACGCGCACCAGTTCGCGACGACAAGCTCATTTCACCACCCCTAAATCCAAACACCAAATTAGGAAAAAAAAAATCGCAGTTGAAAAGTAAATGAAAAAAAAAAACGCAAGATAGAGAATTTCTCGCCGACGCATGTGCGCGATTTCTAGTCACCACCACCATTTCTCCTCCGAGCCGGGAGTCATGCTTGAGTTTGAGTCAACGTGTCCAAGAACCCGCCTTCCTCCCGCCCGTTGACTCGTCCAAGATGCTTCTTCTAATCACGCCCACTATCGCGTGATTCACACTCCCTGTTTGAATAGTTCGAAGGGTAAACTTTTGGCTGTTCTCGAGACTCGCATCTCCGTCCGATTGCGATAGCGAACGCGCTGCCTCCAAAAGATGGAGGCGACACAAAAGCTGCGGTGACTTGTTTCTTCCTCGTACGACGGTCCTGTCATATGCGGAACGCAAGTTCGTCTGCTGCTTTTGCAGGAATGTGGTGACGCCAGAACGCCGAGCGCTCTGATTGGCTTTGATAGTGGTAGACCTGAATGCTCGCTGCCTTGAGGTCTACCCACCAATCAGAGCTCGGCGTTTTGACGTCACCCCAACCCCTGCAAAAGGAGCCGACGAACTCGCTGACGCAGAGGCCAGCGAGCGTACATATTATTTTGCCCGGGTGATAAGTGATGAAAAATGTGTACATTTTATACACCAGTGTTCCCAAATCCTAGCCTCCAGCGATAAAAATGAAGAAAAAAAAGAATAACCTAAAACGTGGGCTCTCGTGAAGGGAGAGGGGCTGCGCATAGAACGAGATTTTCGCTTTCTACAGCACTCTTGGCGTCGGTGTTGTTCTTGGAGCTTTGTGATTACGCACTTTCTGACGTTCTTGCACTACGATATGTGCGAAGGTTTCTAAAGAAAACAGAGTCTTGCAAAAAGAGCAGACCCCCCCCAACGTTACTGTGTCATGGCGTCAGCATAAACAAACATGGCGGCTCCCATGGAACAGAGCATACACTGGTCTATGCGGAGAAAAAGTCGTCTGCTTTTCGCTCAGGAGTTGCGGTGACGTACGGACGACGCCGATCTTTGATTAACATTGAGGTCTAGCCACTTTTTTTTTTTCAATCTTTCGCACTTTATAATATTTTATACTCGGTCATTTATTTACGGTCACTCACTGATATACGAGCTAAGTGACTTTGTTAGGCGCAGCACCATCCTGCGTGAGGATTGGAGATGTTGGACGTTATGGTTCGTTTGTCGGTGTCTCTTTTCCAACGCACGCACTAGTCGCATGCATCACATGTCTCGGGTAATTTTCAACAATCTCAAGCTTCTTGCTGTTGGGGCCTTTCCTACAAAGATTGCCATTAATACAGCCCACAGCTTTACAGAAGGCGCCGATAATGTCTGCATAGACACAGGCGTAAACACGATGTGATGCGTCTACTGTGCACGTTGGAAAAGACACCGGCAAATTAAACATAACGTCCAACGTATCCAGTCCTCCCGCAGGATGGTGCTGCGCCTAACAAAGTCGCTTAGGTCGTATATGAGCAAGTTACCGCAAATGGATGACCAAATCTACAAAGTTAACAAGTGCGAAAAAAAAATTTCTAGCTAAAAAAGTGCTTGTTACGTTAAAAGGAAAAAAAAAAAAAACCTTGTGATTTTGATTTACCGTACACCGAAATGTCCGCGCACCGAAAAGTTCCACACCGAAAAGTCCGTGCACCGAAAAGTCCCACACCGAAAAGTCCGTGCACTGAAAAAACCGCACCGAAACGCCCTACACCGAAATGTCCGGATCCCGTTCAATCTGCGTCCCGCGCTGCTGGGCCCCACTTGGTGACGTAGAGAATAAACCTCCGCGGCCTCGTAATGAGGAGGTGTTGATGCGAGAAATATTATGTGGCGGAGATCTAGTTGACGTTATCTGAACTCGGATTAAATGATCCCATACTTGGACTAGGCGGCCACCAACAAACACGAGCCTCCTAGATACGGTCTCAGGTTAGCTTTTTGCCGCGTAATGAGATAATTTCATCCGGGGAACGATCGGGTGTTGTCCAAAGCCGTGCCAATTTACCGCGTATCAAACTTCCGGTTGCTGCGAAACTGACCCGCTTCTTGACAAGTTGCAACATTTCAAATCAACTACATAGCGTGCGGACAAAAAAAAAAGCCAAAAAGAAGATAAAAGAAAACCGTTTCTTTGGAAGGCAAGGTCATTGGTCAATACGACATTAATTATTCACGCTATCAGAAGCCAATTCCCGTTTCGAGTACACGTCAGCAAGGAACGGGAGCCACTACGTTCAGCTCTAGGCTGACGGTGCGGCGGAAGCTGCGCGACCGCTGGAATAATCAACGGCCTCCCTTTGGTCACGTGACCCCGCTCTCTGCGCGCGGGTACGTGCGGAGGCGTTATCACGTGGCGAAACACGGCTGGTCCAAGGAGCACGCGAGTTTCACCGCTCTGTCAGCTTAGGTACAAACGCAGCCCGACCGAGCGAAGCCAGAGGCGATGCCAAGTGCTCCGAAAGAGCCGAACCGAATAAAGAAAGCGAAGTTTTTTGTCTTTTCTCTTCTTTGTTCGAGAAAAAGTTTCTTGCTTTTAGTTTACTTTCTCGGCACGTATTTCAATAGATTCCTTCTTTGGACTCGGGGAACAGTGCTTTCTCCCTTCTTGCACACACGCACGCAGCTAACCCCGAGAAGGTGAGGCCGTGTGGGGAGATTTGTAAAAACGTCCTTGAAGAAGTGTACATTCCCTAGCGGCGACAAAAAACTAAAAAGAAGCAAAAGATGGAGGAAGCAATCATAAAAAAATATAATAGAGAAAGAGGGAAAGAAAAAGAGAGAGAGAGTAAAAAAAATGGGGGGGGGGGGGAGCAGGAGTTAGGGGAGGGAAAATACTTTCCGGGGAAGGCATCTTTTTATTATTAGTATTTTCGAACAGGTGGAGCGGAGCGGAGCCGACGGGAGTAGCAGACGAAAGGAAATAGCAGACGGAAAAAAGAAGCAAGCAGACGGAAAAAAAGAATAAAACGGTGGACGGGGGAAGGGAGAGAGGAGAGGAGGAAATGCAGCGGAAAGAAAAAGCAGACGGGAGGACGTTTCGGTGGGAAGTTCGAAATTCGCGGCTTTTCGTAGAAGGCGGCTGACGAAAAGATGACCTTGAAAAGACGGGGAAGAATGGTGCGAGGGTCGGAGAGGGGGAGGGACCTCCATTTTGCCTTCCTTCCTTCCAAAAGTGGAAGAAGAGGACGCATTTTATTTTTAGAACTGTCAACCGCCTCGGGATGCCTGGGGCCGTTTCCTAAAGGAAAGAGTGTTCCTTCCTGAATTCGAATGAACTGATCGCGGGATCCCAATCATGGGTGTCACAAAATAATCGGCTCCGTCATGAATACACGTGACGTCATGGTATCATGCCGTTGATGGTCATTTCTACTCGTTATTGCCGAGGAAAAGCAAATAAAATAGCGCAAACTGAAAAAGGACGAAGAGGTACACGTACGACACAACTGGGGCTTTTTATTCACACCCCTTGATGCGAAGCGCATACTGCAGGAGCTACGCGCTACCTTCTGTAGCCAATGCGACGTCGCTGAGAGCCACGTTTCATACACATGGCTCACACTGACGCCACACTTGCGCTGAGCTCTGCCGAGGACGTAGAACTTTCTGCAGCGTATGCATTTCGCACCATCAAACTTGCAAAATTTAGTGGGCTTCAAAATTTAGTGGGCTCAACCAGCAAAACCAGACATCAAACCCTACAAGGCAACAAACAATCTCCCCCCCCCCTTTCTTATTTTCGTTTTGTTTTTTTGCTTCCGGTCTTTAGCCTTTGCTCACCAAGCAGTCCAAGACATCTCTGATAGCCCAATCCGACCAGAGCCGTATCAGTAGCGCACAGATAGAGATTTCGAACTCTCTGTTTGTTTTCTCCCAACGGTCGTAAAATCGGCGCCTTTTAGGGCCTCCCTCCAAACACGACACTCACTTTCTCCGTCCGTCCAAACTTTTTTTTTTCTTCGTTTTTTTGAGTTTTGACCACAAAAGTGCCGAGGAGGACGGATGGTCATTGTGGCCAGCAACATTTCTACGAAAGAGAGGGAGACGCCGTTTTTAGCCGAGGAACCAACTCCCCCAGTTTTCCCAGAAAAACCACAGCAAAGAAAAAAATAACAAGACAACTATAAAATAGATAAAAAGGGGTGCAGCAAGTTTTTGGCGGGAAACACGCCGGCGTCCCGTGACATACCAGGGAGGCAAAAACTCGCGAGCCAATGGGAACCCGGGGATTTTATTTTTAAAGCTCTTTTGGATGGTCTCCCGTTCGGTACTGGGGTCAGAGGAGGGGAGAGGGGGGGGGGGACACTGAATGAACGCAAAACTTCCCAAAAACTGTTTACTCGCAACCGAAGATGTAGGGGAGAACCGAAAATGTGGGGAGGGGTGTGGGTGGAGGAAGAGATTCCGTTCACTGACATGGAGTAACCGTTAAAGGAGTAAAAAGAAAAAGAAAAAAGTATGACCTTTTTCGAAGTTTGAAACGTCCGTTGGGACCACGGCACGTAGTAGGGCCACGTCGTGTTTTACGGGCCTGGATTCGGGAAGCGTCGTACGACGTTCTGGTGTGTGGTGGTTTTGGGGAGCTGTGAGGAGTTCGACCGAGGTGAGATGTATGCTTCGTTTTTGTCGGGGTGTTATGCACAGCACGGAGCATGCCACTCTTCCCGTTTTTTTTAAATCAGGGGTGGAGTAGCTGGAGGTGGTCTTGAAAGTTAAAGCGCTGGTGAGACGGGCAAGGCTAAGGTAAACCGATGCGTAATATAAATTAATATTCATTATGCAAAAAAAAAAGCTGTCAGAAGCGAGTTGTAATAATGTATACCGTCTCCAAAATTATGTCCACCGTCTCCAAATACATCCGTTGATTTCGAAAAAATAGTCTAAGAACATAAGCAAACCGGTACATTGCGCTCACAACTCAGGTATTTGCCCGTTTAATCAAAAATTTAGTTCGTTTTTATTCTATTTTTTAGTACGATTTTGCATTACCGGCCATTTCGTTCTTGCGTTTTACTGAAACGATGCAAACGTCGTGGAAGTCCCGTTTTCATCTACTTTGCTGATGAAAACGGGAGCTCGAGATGTGCAGGCGCCGATTTTCAAAGAAACTTTCACCGTGGTCGGCATATCGTTCTTATTTTTTTTTTCAATCCCAGTTCACTCCATAGCATTACCCTCATTGTTCTATCGTATTCACAAAGACTTTGTATCATACAGTTGTAAAAAAAAAAAAAAAAGAGATAAAAGGGCCGTGTGGGATGGTGTTGTGGGCACACTAGATGGATGGGCTCTAGCCTTTCTACAGCACCGCTACTCCCAGTGCGTCCTTACTCACTCTCTAAATGCAATAAAGATCGCATCATAAATTAATTATATCCCACAAGGCAATACCGACTCCTAAAACACCCCTTCGGGGAAACTTCCATTTCCCTACGTGCAGACGAGGACCGACGTTTGCGGCTCGATTTACTAGCTAGTTCCTTGTTATCTTTAGTTATTGAAACATATTAAAAGCTTAAAATTACAGAAAGAAAAACTGATCACTATATATCGCAGTCTTGCTACCTTTACCATTCGATTATTTCAACCCAATTTGTGGGGTATCCAAACGTTTGCGCCACTTCGTAAATTCTAGCTTGGACAATATCGCAGTTTTGCTACCTTTACCATTCGATTATTTCAACCCAATTTGTGGGGTATCCAAACCACTTCGTAAATTCTAGCTTGGACACTTCATGTGTTTCATGAATGAGGACGAGTCACTGACTCGGCACCACCCTCGTGATTGTTTCTTTTTTCCCCGAAACATGGATACGTGTTGAAGTTCCACAAGGCAAAACCAACACTCAAAACACACCTTTGCTGAAGATTTCAACTCGGTACGTGTGGGATTCGATTTTGCCCACCCAAGTTAAGTGGCATGTGAATGTTTGCACCACCCTGCACTTTCCAGCTTAGGCCGAACGGTCACGGTGACCATCTGTTCCACGAATGAAGACGCTGATTCAAGCGACGACTCCATATTTGTATTGATCATTCGTTCAGCCCCTGTGGCCGATTTCGGGAGCAGGCCATATTTAGAAAGTTTTTTTTTCTTCACCAAAACGCAGCACAACGTTAAAATTAAACGAGGTAAAACCGACCACCAAAGCACACCTTCGTTGGAAATTTAAGCTCGCTATGTGCCGGGATTCGATTTTTTCATACCTAATTTAAACGGTACCCGACGATTTTCACCATCCCGTACATGCTAGCTTTTGCCAAACGATGACGATGACCATCTGTTTCGTGAATGAGGAGGAGTCGCTGACGCGAGCGCTGACTTCATACTTGTCTCGTTAACGTCAATTCGGCTGGCCCCTGCCAGTTGACTGACAACCAAGCCTCCCCCCCCCTTCCCCCTGGGTTCGACGCAACGCACGATTGCCTCCAGCATGCGTGCGCTCATGCATTGCATGCATGACCACAATCCCCCTCCCCCTTTTCATAGCTGGCCTCCGTGAGCAGTTGAACGCGACGGTACAATTGCCCGATGAACAACACCAGTGCGAGGTCAGTGTCAGGCATGAAGAAAATTCAATGCCCTCTAGGGATGTTGAAATAAATAAGTATTGGCAATACGAAAACACACTTGCGTGGCCACCGTTTTGACCGTTGCGATAAAGGGTACGTCCATACATGCTGATCATCACCAACTTCCTTGGAGATCAACGCCTCGGCGCGTGCACTATACACTCTAAGAAATGCCTGCGCGTCTACTTACCCGCAAAACACTCAAATAGCCAATCATTGCGATCTAGGAAACCAGCTCAGCGAATGATGAGGCGGAACATCCGTTTAGACCTCAAAATTAAGTCTGCGCTGTGGCATTACGCAATGCAAAGCGTCATGCTTGCATTGCGTAATGCCACAGCGCAGACTTCATTTTGAGGTCAAAAAGATGTTCTGCCTCATCATTAGCTGAGCTGATTTCCTAGATCGCAATGATTGGCTCTTTGGAGTGTTTTGCAGGTAAGTAGATGCGCAGGCATTTCTTGGAGTGTAAAATGAGAATTTCAACTGAACAACGTAACATCGAAATGTTTCCCGGGAATATTTTAGGCGACAGCCGTAAAACATCGATAAGCGGAAATTAAAATTTTGGACGGGTACGTATAGTTTTTATTCAACGGCTCTACAAAAAGTGCTTGCGTTTAAGCTTATAGACCACATTCACAAAATCATAAATTTCTGCTTTTCTTGACAAAAGATCGTAATGTTAACGAGGATTGTAATTACCCACGAAAATCAATTCGGACTTTGATCTTCCCTGACCACTTTTCATTCCATTTAATTCCCAATTTTATAAACATATGGGGAGACCATAGTGGTATGAAAGGTAGCATCTCAAGTTATTAGACAAATGTCAGTTTTCAATGCCATCTAGGAAAATAGTTATATCAGAAATACAAAAAAAAGAAAAAAAATCGTGCGCTGTTTTTATTTAAATATTTTGACTGTTGCGATGAAGGGTACATTCATGCATGCCGATTTCACGAAATATTAGAAACTTAGGGGATACTCAAAATAAAGCTGATTGCTTTTATCGTCACAAATAAATGCTAAAACATACAGATCAGATAAACTGATAACAATATAGATAGAGGAGCTGAGGCCACAGCGCAGACTTCATTTTGAGGTCAAAAGATGTTCTGCCTCATAATTAGCTGAGCTGATTTCCTAGATCGCAATGATTGGCTCTTTGAGTGTTTTGCGGGGGAAGTAGATGCGCAGGCATTTCTTGGAGTGTAAAATGAGAATTTCAACTGAACAACGTAACATCGAAATGTTTCCGGGAATATTTTATGACAGCCGTAAAACATCGATAAGCGGAAATTAAAATTTTTGACGGGTACGTATAGTTTTTATTCAACGGTTCTACAAAAAGTGCTTGCGTTTAAGCTTATAGACCACATTCACAAAATCATAAATTTCTGCTTTTCTTGACAAAAGATCGTAATGTTAACGAGGATTGTAATTACCCACGAAAATCAATTCGGACTTTGATCTTCCCTGACCACTTTTCATTCCATTTAATTCCCAATTTTATAAACATATGGGGAGACCATAGTGGTATGAAAGGTAGCATCTCAAGTTATTAGACAAATGTTAGTTTTCAATGCCATCTAGAAAAAATAGTTATATCAGAAATACAAAAAAAAAGAAAAAAATCGTGCGCTGTTTTTATTTAAATATTTTGACTGTTGCGATGAAGGGTACATTCATGCATGATTTCACGAAATATTAGAACTTAGGGGATACCAAATAAAGCTGATTTCTTTTATCGTCACAAATAAATGCTAAACATACAGATCAGATAAACTGATAACAATATAGATAGAGGAGTTGAGGCCACAGCGCAGACTTCATTTTGAGGTCAAAAAGATGTTCTGCCTCATCATTAGCTGAACTGATTTCCTAGATCGCAATGATTGGCTATTTGGAGTGTTTTGCAGGTAAGTAGATGCGCAGGCATTTCTTGGAGTGTAAAATGAGAATTTCAACTGAACAACGTAACATCGAAATGTTTCCCGGGAATATTTTAGGCGACAGCCGTAAAACATCGATAAGCGGAAATTAAAATTTTGGACGGGTACGTATAGTTTTTATTCAACGGCTCTACAAAAAGTGCTTGCGTTTAAGCTTATAGACCACATTCACAAAATCATAAATTTCTGCTTTTCTTGACAAAAGATCGTAATGTTAACGAGGATTGTAATTACCCACGAAAATCAATTCGGACTTTGATCTTCCCTGACCACTTTTCATTCCATTTAATTCCCAATTTTATAAACATATGGGGAGACCATAGTGGTATGAAAGGTAGCATCTCAAGTTATTAGACAAATGTCAGTTTTCAATGCCATCTAGGAAAATAGTTATATCAGAAATACAAAAAAAAGAAAAAAAATCGTGCGCTGTTTTTATTTAAATATTTTGACCGTTGCGATGAAGGGTACATTCATGCATGCCGATTTCACGAAATATTAGAAACTTAGGGGATACTCAAAATAAAGCTGATTGCTTTTATCGTCACAAATAAATGCTAAAACATACAGATCAGATAAACTGATAACAATATAGATGGAGGAGCTGAGGGGAAAAATGAAACAAAATACAAAAATAAAATAAAGTAAAAACGGCGTTTGCGTCAAGATGAACAAGCTTAGTAGACGTAGTGTAGAACGTAGACACTATTTTCCAGAGAGCTTAAACGAGGCGAGTACAACCAAACTCCCTGTCTTGTAGAGAAATAATGTATCTTCAAAATTGAAATACGTCCAAATTCCGCAATGCTTTCGGTTCCGCTATAGGTGAACAGAAAATACCATCGCCCGTAAATACGTTGACCGTACCTTGTGAGCATGTTTTCTAGCATCAACAATTCTGGTCTCACGTAACGATAGTTAAAAAAGAGGTTTTGCACTTGTCACCCGACAAGCATTCCAAGGCGCTAGCTAGCAACTACGAAGCACAACCAACACACGATAGCTGCGAGGCAAACCTGTCACAAAAAAAAAGAGTCGTGACTGCTTAGTTTAGACACATCTTTCGGGGCAAATCTGCACCACGCGGATCTACCAAGAACCAAAACAATCATTTGGTTGACGGTCGAAATTTCCTGGTTGTCCCACGAGTGCGAATCCAGCGAGCGATACCCGAAGCAGCTGCAACGTAAACCTGTCACCAATCAAACCGCCGCACAAATTCACCTCCAAACTGTAAAAGCCGCGACTGCTTCGTTTCGAACCGTGCACCTTTCGTGGGAAGTCTACTGCACACGGACAAGCAACATAATATCTCGCGTAGAGCCACCCCCTATGCAAATTCAAAGGGTCTGATGGTAAAAACGAATCTAACGCGACAAACGAGTATTATAACCGCGTAACGCATCAAGGAGAGAGAAATAGATAGAGAGAGAGAGCGAGAGATGCTATTTCAGAGTCTTGGGAACAAGGCAGGTAATTATTTCCGTTCTTATAATCAGTGCCGCCGTAGCACTCGCCATGCATGCCAACATTTCTTTTTCTTATTTCTTTCTTTCCAGTACTCTTCCCACGTTTTGAACTTTTTTGTTGTTTTGTTTTGTTTTTAACGACAGACAATTTTTTTGTGCCTTTTTTGTTGTTTTTGGCGCGACGCACTATGATAATGACTGGAGCAGGTGAGCGGAAACGGTCGTGGTCGTGGGACGTCGCGGCGAATAGTGCAACTCGAAACCTCTTTTTCTTTCTTTTTTTTTTTCCATTCAACCCGGATTGGCTCGACCATCTCACTATCGCACAGTAGCCAAGGAGATATCGGGGCATTAGTGGACGGAAATGCCAGAGAACCAATCACACCAAGCGTGAGCGTCGTGGCACCGCCCTTTGTTTCTTAAGTTGTCTCGGTAACCACAGTCGTCGACAGCCGCAAATTTTCTTCTCCCATCTTTGCCTCTCTCTCTATGTGTATGTTGGACACACCAGCGGCGATTGTTGACGTACAGATCCAACCAGAAATGGATCGTCCTCCCCCAATGTAATACAGAAATAGGCTCTTTTTTTTGTTTCTTTTTTTCTGCCGTCTTTATTCTGTCAGTGACTAGAGTTGATCTACAACATCTCATTAATAATAAACTTTACAAGCTTACCCCCCCCCCCCCAAAAAAAAAAAAGACATTGATAAACAATTGTTGGTGTCAAACAAATACGATGGAGTCGAATAGATATACAAAATCGATTAAAACCGAATACCACCGATTTGTGAAATATTTATCGGAGAGAGAGAGAGAGAAATAAGGGAAGTTTGGCGCATTATTTATGCCCTGCGCGAAGTAGTTCTTGCGACATTCGGTCGTCGAAGGAAAATTCGATGCATTCGGCGTTCCAAACGTGTACGTGTTGATAAAATAACACAAAGCTAATCAAATATACACCTACTGATGTCCTAATTCAACGCATGAAGGGTGAAATTAATAACGTTCCGCAAAAAGCCAAACTTCTTTTTGTGTGTTTACTATGGCTTTTGAGGTCAGTTTAAAAACAGTTACTTTGCTGTTGCTTTTGGTCAAAACTTAATTTTTTTCATTGGCATTCTTTTTTCGCCGATAATCACCGTTTTTAACAAGCGACCAAAGCTAATCAACCAAATACACCGATATTTAAAAAAAAAATAAACCCGAAAAACATCCCCCAATTTCCCTCGTAAATCAACACCAGAAAATCTACGGCCTATTAATAACTCGTTAGGATATTCTCAAAGAAAGAGAGAAAAAACAGTAGTTTTCTTTTTATAGTAAAATATTTTTGGTATATTCTTTGGGCTGCCGTGACCTGTCGTCGTCTGCTACAAACGTAACGAAAGAGCAGAAGTATAAAGAAAACAAAAACAAGATAAAAACATTGAGAGAGAGGGAGAGAGAATGAGAGAGAAAAGGAGAGGAAGAAAACGTGAGGGCGAGAGCACGACGTGTTTACGGCGCCGATGACGTCACGGCGTCCAATTTGGGGGTCCTATCGTCTGCTAGGATTGGTGGACGATTGTTCTCCGGTCGCGGCAGGCACAATTACCTTCTGCGTTCGCTCCTGGCATCAAGCTTTAAAAAACAACATAAATAAAGGTAAAATGACGAAAAACTACGAGGAAGAGGGGTGAGAGAGAGAGAGGAGGAGGGGGGACATCCAAAATGGCGGTTCAACGATTTCGGACTTCCGTCGGCAGGCGCGGATAGCGCGGCAACGCTCGAAGTTCGTGACGCCGCGATCTCGTGGTTTCCACGGTGCGAGGGGAAATGATACTGGCGACGCACTGTAATAAAACGTACACACAAAGAAAGAGCACCGCCGCGCGTCGTTTTTCTGGCGTTGACGCGCGCCAACGTCTGAGTTTACATCTTCATCGGCTGACGTCGTCGGTTGACAACGCTAAAATACAACGTATAAAAAAATTATAACTTAGTACAGTCAAGTTTTATTTATCACTGCACATACGGGACGTATGCGTTTAGGAGCGGGATTGCTGCAGCGACACGAGTTTGCTCGATTGTTTCTATTGTTTCGAGACAAAATATGGCAAGCGCCTTTCCTGGAACAAAGTCGCGATGTGCTCCAAGGCAAACATCCTGTTGATTTTTCTTAATTTCTTTCCTCTTAAGTCTCGTTCAGTTCGAAATAAATAGCTCATGGTTTTTCATTCCCCATCAATGTGAGCCAAGACAGCTACCTCCTTTAAATTTACAAGGCGAAAATTCAGCTACCCCCCCCCCCTCCCTCTCTCGTCCCTTCATTAAAGCACCAAGAAACCCAGGTACACACGCTTAGTCATGCAGTATTATAAGATTTGCTTCAACATAAATCACTCAAATCAAATTGCTAAAATAATAAAAATGAAATAAATATTGCATTTTAAATTTACGCAATACGTAAGGAGAAGTGCCAGCAGACTCCGAAACCGACCAGGTTTACCAGAAGCCAAACATGTTTGCTCTAAAGTACAGCGTCACTAATTGCCACACACACACACAAAAAAAAAGTGTTGTAGGCGTTACCGAAAAAAATGTAACGAAATACCTAACTCGTAACTTGGGAATAAAATGAACGCGTTACCGTCCTCCGATTACCTCAAAAATAAAAGAAACTCGAAACAACTTGGCGCCTAGAAACACGAAAAAGAAAATTGAAGTGTCATTATTTTAAGTTACCCGTTACTCGAAATAAGTACGTTACTCTAATTACTGTTTACCCGCCGTTACCCGTTACCGCCAACACAAATAAAAATGAGGATGCAAGTAAGCTGGTGAAGGTTAAACATGGTCACTCTACCCGAGACTGAGGTTTGTTTTGGTATTGTAGAAAACCCTAATCTTGGGTAAAGCCACAATGGCCATCGATTCGTTCGGTAACCACGCTTTTCGTCTCCAAGGAGAGAGAGTCCATTACGTGAAGCAGGCAAATTGAACCGCAAAGCAAGGGCAGATACATTGAGAGCGCCTCTGGATGAACTAACACCATTCGTGGCATGATAAGTACAGAAAAATGAATAAATAAATAAATAAAAAACTTATGACACGCAATTTTTTAATGCCACGCTGTTAGCTTTGATATTTTGACGAACAGATATGGAAATTGGATAGTCGGGAGATAAACTATACTTGACGAATAGATATGTAATTTGGATAGTCTGGAAACAAACGAACTAAACACGCGGATGAATCAATAGATTGTAGTTAATTTTTTTTATCCCCGATGTTATTCATTGTTATCGATTTGTCAAATTAATATGGCATTTAGAAGGCCTGCGGTATCGTTAAATAAAGTTGGGTAAAAGCGTATTCAGTTTCATTGTATTGGTTGTTTTTTTTTCGTTCTTTATGTCAATTTCAGGAGTGGCTTTGTTTTGCTGTGATGATCAATTCTTTTTGTTCTCAAGTTTCTGCTCAACTGCAATTCAGATTTTGTTTTTTCTTACGCGGAACTGATGATTTAACATTTTGACTACATTGAAAATCTTTTTCTTTTGCATCGCAGTGCAGTAGAGCGCTACCGATATTTTTGAATCTAATACTTTTCATTTTTTTCTCGTTCTCTGTGTTTGTATTATTCCTGCTACATCCTCAGCGAGGCAAGAAGTAGTAGCACAAATAAATATATAAAAAAGAACAAACACCGGACAGGATCTGGGTTTTTGGTCTGTGCAAAGTTATAATACCCTTACTCAAACCGTCTAAAAAAAATATAAAGCAGTTCGCGCGCATCCCAATCCCAAATCCTGTCCAGACCTACTACCGGCCACCCCCACCCCGACGAAAAGGATTTTGTCACTTGGGACCATCCGTTCCGAGAAGCGTGTTTCCGAGGGCTTAGGAAATGGACCCTGATCGCTTCCCCCCACCCAACCACGTCCAAATCCTCTCAAGACCCTAGCAGCACGCATTCCAGGCAAAGAGGATATTGGCTGGTTTCCACTCATGGCAAAGCCAATCTGAAAATAGTTAGTGTTGTCTCCCGGATTCCCTTTATCTCCCCACAAAGACCCCCCCCCCCCCCCCCAACTATCTTTCTAGGTCACCTGAAGGCCAACAACCTTTACCCCTTTCCCTCTATTTCTTTTTTCTTCAACCCATCAAGCTTGTTCACTTTTCTGCTTGACGTTATGTTTGTATTTTCTTTCTGGTCCTCCTAGGGCGATAGTAGCTTTGTCCTTCCCCAGGCTTTTTCACTTAGCGGGGCCAAGTTAAGCTTTTCAGAGGCGGTTGGGTCCATTCCCGAAATCTGGAGGGATGACGGGTGACAGTTGCTCGTCTCGTTTTTCCGATGTCTATAAAATAGGGAGATCGTCGTTGTCAAAGTCACTGCCCCTCGGACCTGCTGCCCGGACCGGACTAGGAGGACCACGCTGCTGTTTCGGTGAGTTTCTTTGCCGTCCATTCGACGCTTTCGCCCCGAGTTCTCGTTGTAAAAGTTTGGAGTACGGCACTTTAGGACTAAATTGAACGCATTGGACTCTGTCATTTTGAGGTTTTCGGTCTCTTCGAAGTAAGTCTCCACACTCTTGGAACTTTTTTTTCCTTTTGGGACCAAGCGAGTCTCCACTCTTGGAACTTTTCACCTTTTATGACCAAGATTTGGTAGCTTTTCGGGTCCAGTTCTCTAGACCTGTGGACCAACTTTTTCTGGCTATGCAGCTTGAGCGTACACCAAAGCTGTGCAGACGCAGCTTTGGTGTGAAATGCCTCTGGAAGTTGTCCGCGAGTAGGGCTCCCACTCTCTGTATCGCTCGCCCGTCCGCTGACGCCGACATTTCGGCAAGTCTGCTGCCATCTTTCACGTCGCCTCGTCTTCGGCCCAAAAATTCTTCAATAATTCTCTCTCCACCCCTCCACCGGGCGTGTACGCACGGAGAGCTCCGGTCGCCGGCGCAAGGGCCCTTTCCCGCCAAAACGCCGAGGCTTTGTTCGACCTTTCTCGAGAGCAAGCGCGCGCCTTTTTCTCCAGCCAGTCTCTTCTCTCTGGCCGCCGTCGTCGTGGCTTCGTGAGTTTATTTTCCCGCCCTTGCTTTAGAAAGCTCAAACCGGTTTGCTGTTCTGGCTGGGCCGGCTTCGTTGCCCGCCCGCCGGTACACTCGCGAACGGGCCTAGCCCTTCTATTTCCTTCCCCCCCCTCCCTTTGCGAGGCTAATGCGGGGCAACTTTCTGGCTTTCCTCTGAGCAATGCATGCTTGGGCCGTCCTGCACGACGGCTTCGCGTTTCATATTAGAAGTCCCCTGCTTTATTTTTTATAGGCGCCTTTCGATATTTGTGGCCGTGGGAGGCGAAGGGACGAACTTTGAGCGAGTTGCTGCGATTTCAATGTCAGTCGCACGGCCGCCGGGTATGTCGAAACCTTCGCCTAGATGGCGCCACGCAAGCGGGCGCCGTCTGCGGTTCGAGAGGCAGCTTCTCGAAGCGGTGTCGCACGCTGCTTTTCGGGTCTCCCGGCTAAGTTTCGGCTAGCCTGTAATTGTCCTCCAGTACGTCCATTGTTCGGTGTCCCACGTCGGCAAAGGGGCGAGAACAGTTTTTCGGCGGCCGCGGACGGCGTTGGTATTTTTCCAGGGTGAGGGCAGCGCGAAAAAAGGCGTTAGGCCTGAGGCAAAATTCTTCGTCGGGCAGACGGTGGCGGGCGCGCCTGGAGCGCTCCCATTTGTTCCCGCCTAGGCCAATGGGAGGGTCCCGCGCTCACTTTGCAGCCACGTGATTGGCCGCCCGCCAAGTGGAGCAGGTTTCTTTCTCTCGCACCCCGTGGCTTGCGCTCGCCATCTTTGTTGCTGCTCGCCGTCTCTTCCACTTGTGGCTCCTTGGAGTTCGGTGCGCTTCGTCTCGGACGTCCCGGTTCCGAACTGGGACCCCTTTCTTCGTCGCTTCTCGTCGTCGGCGCCCCATCGTCGACGTCGTGCGGATTTCTTCGCCGGGGAGTCTTCTCTTTTCGTTGCTATTGATGACTGTGCCTCTAGTCCATGTGAATCTAGCTCATGACTAGATCCACACTCATCCATAGAAGCGGAACTTTGTCGTCCGATCGCCGTTTGGTTCCAAGCTCGCAAATCGTCGCTCGCCAGCGTTTCGCTACCGTCCCGAGTGCCCTTTCGGATTGTGCCGTGCCTTCGCTTATTCAACCGCCGCCTGCAACCGTTCATTCTCTTCGAATAAAGAGTTTAAACGATATTTCCTTGTTTTGTGTTTGTACCCGTGTTTCAGATCTGCTCACAAAAAAAGCAGGTGTTTCATCTAGCTACTCGTGCATGCCTGGTAAATTCAATGTAGGGCTTTTCTGTGCAGGGCTATAACGGGCTTTCAAAGATGAAATGCTGCATGCGGGTTTTTGGGGGATCTCGTTAACTTTGTACACGTCACTGACGAGTCCGTTGGCGTTCAAAATGGTGACTAAGACCGGTTTTTCGCATGAGTGGGGGTCGACTGGCGTCCGTTGTAAAGCCGCCATGGCGTCTTTCCCCTGCTCTTTGTCTGCCACGTTCTTACCCTTGCCGTTTGTGCTCCGATTGCAGGTTGCATTGGGGTTCGCGTTTACAATCTACAATGAACGAATTGCTCAATCGTGTATCAAGCCTAGGTGAATGAATACCCAGTCGATGTGTTTTAATTTGCCATCACCGGGTATACATTCATCCGCGGCTTGTGCATGTGGCGCCATCTGTAGTCGCCTGGTGGCGCCTCCTCGACTCCACCTGGTGTCGCGAGTTGGAACGTCCGATTGGCCGAAATTCGTCACTGCGACCTGACTCCACCTGCTGTCGTCAGATTGAACTTCTCTTCAAGCGAAAGGTTTTCCGAGCAATAAACCGTCTACGTGGTTTCAAACTTGAGACATGTATGTTCTGCTTACTAGATGCTATTACTATATTTATTTCTTGATTACTATTTGGGTCAATATTCTTTGACGAACAGGTTCCTTGCTTTCAGGTGGGACGACTAGAAATCGAAACCAACATTGTCGCAACAGGAGCGCATTGCTGCGACATGCTCCTCCCCGCGTCGCATTCGTGGAAAAGAAATTTGACATCGAAGGAAAAGCAGAATTTTTTTGATAATTCCGGCATCTTAAGTCCGGCAAATGGTAGTAATTCATAAGCATGCTGAGGTCACCGACTTACTCATTTAGACACCGCTTTGTGCTGCCAGTAATTTTTGAGGAATTGTTCGTTTATTGGTTAACAAAGTCTAAAAAGAATCCGCAAATGGTAGTAATTCATAAACATGCTGAGGTGTCACCGACTTGTTCATTTAGACACCGCTTTGTGCTGCCAGTTATTTTGAGGAATTGTTCGTTAACAAAGTTTAAAAAAATCCAATCGAGGAAACACTGAGTCGCCGAATTTCGATAAATCAATGAGTTCCTGTATCCGCCCCTTGGGACGAAGTGATGTATTGAAGCGGAAATCGGCATGCAAACTTCCTGACATACAGTATACCCGCTCCATTACTACGCCTGGTAGAGTTCCTTCAGTAGCTCAGCGGAAAGACGTCCGCTTCGCACGCAGAGGGCACGGCTTCGATCCCTGGTGTGGGTGTAAAGTTTCTTTTTTGTTTTTTGGCAAACTGTTCTACAGGAATTGCAGCCAGCCTATTAATCCCGGACCCGTTGATCTTTCCGAAACTTGTGCACTCTGCCGCACAATGCCACTTTCAGATGCAGGACAGTGAGGCAACTCTTACGCAACATCTTGGGAGTATTCTTTTCGGAGCTGAACTCATCTTGAAGTACAGAACAGCGAGCGGAACAAACATACCGAGTGGCGCACGATTGGAGTGTAGTCAAAAAAAAAAAAAAAAAAGAAACCGCACGGTTTCTTTTTGCTTGAAACCGTCGGTTTCTAAGCAGTTACGTTTTGCGGCTTTATTAAAGTATTTGTGACATGCGAGCTGACGAGCCGAGGGATACAAGATCTGCGCGGTCTGTCCCAGCCTGTCCTACCCGTGACGTCAAAAACGATGATGATGATAGCTACAGAAGCGCCCCCTGTGGCTTGCACTACGCCGCCAACAGCGGCAATCGACTCCGTAAGCGTGACGTCATGGGTAGGATTGTGTCATATATGTTTCGACTTGGTTTTCGACAGGAAGTTGTGCCGGTAATCACTTGTTTCTGAAATATTTACGTCTGCAACTTCCCATCCTCAAGATTCCTGCAGCAGACGACGAATGAAAGAACTATGCCGTCTGCTAAACGCCAGAACGGCCAAGCCGGCGCCGTCGTTTGAATCGTGTGAATAAAGACGATATTCTGATATTTTACATTTGTTTGAAATATAGTAAGTGTCAGAATTAATAGTGGGGTGCGACAGCAAAATATGCGAATGGATTGATCAGCCCTGGAGCGTTGATCAAAATGATCGTCTGCTAAAAGATTGCACTGCACCCGATCGGTTGAGATCCCAAATTTTGTTTGCGGACCTCGCACTATGTGAGGGTGCTTTGTACCTGGTTGTAACCATCGCGTGGAGAAATGTTCTTGCAGTTTTCTTCAGATTGCTCGCAAGACCTCCAAGCGAACAGAGATGTAGGTCATCATGTCTTAGAATGTGGCGCTACATTTATATATTATCACTATAATATTGATAAAGTAGTTGCAGGCAAGTAGTAGTGAGAGTAAAATCTAGCCTCAACTTGCAGTAGACTTGCATTGCTATGGAAAAAAAAGCGTCTGAGAAGTATGTCTGTGTACATGCACTAACCGGTTATTTTGTTATGCTTATATATCTACCTTTGGTGGTTTTTTTTATTGTGCTCCTGTTCGGACTGACCTTTTAATTGAGTATTTAGTATAAGCCTCAATAATAATAATAAACGACTTACCTCGACAGCGTACGAGTTGTTTCTCATGCTGGCCTGCACCACGCCAGTAATGCACTTCAGGTCGTCGTCGTAACTGATTTGCATGACGTGGTTTGATCATAGCACAATCTGGGTTCAGCACAAAAAAAAAAAAAAACCGCGTTGCAGAGGCCTCTACGGCCGCTGGCGATGCACTTTATTTTGTCGCTCGTTTACCGACGCAATTCAATGGAAGACGCCCGCTGCAACAGAGGTCAGCAAATCTCTCGTCGTCGTCTGCTACCAAAGCAAAGCGAAATGTAAATACTTCAGAAACGGCTTTCATCGCTGCAATACGACACTGAGACGACAAGAACATTTTCATAATTAGATATTAAGAAGTTAGGTTGCTTACAAAAAAATTTATTTACTTGAAAGCAAAAATCTAGCCTCATGTGGAGTCTCCATGCATTAGTCCATAGCAACGGTATTAGTGTTTGGACCCAGACGCCATGTTATGGCGTCTGGGTCAATGAGGAAGCCTGTGGGGCTGCTCGACAAGCGTGGCGCTGCAGTCCACACCCATGCGATACAGATACTTCCGGCATGTGTGATTCAGACACAACACCGCCCTACGCTTTTCTGCACAGGTGCAGGAGGTGTGGAAATGAAATCGAACGCGGCTTGTTCCACCCGGTAGAACATCAAAGTTCCACTGGGTGGAACTCCGATGCCGACGTTAAAATTACTTTTCAATGCCTCCAAGCAGTGACGTTGCGTGTGATGGCGGCACAAACATGTACGGCATCCCCACGCAGCGTCGGTGACTTGGGGGTATTGAAAAATAATTTTACTGCCTTGAAACATGCAAGAACATAATTGCAAGAGATCTGGGGAAATAAGCATGAGTAATAAGTTTATTGGCATGCACAGTGCCAAAGAAGCTCATATTGGCCGAGGAACGCTTTCAGTACGATGATACTCCATAGCGATCTTGGTGTGACAGGCGATCACCATGGCAACTGACAGCGATTAGACGATCACCTTGAGGTGTTTTGTCGTCTGTATGTTGGTATTTGTTTGTGTACGCGGCTAGCAGGTGGGGAAGGCAATGGCACTACTTTCCACAGATCCAGACACTTTACCTGGGAAACAAGAGGGCAAAGACAATGCCGTTCTTATTGCCCAATCCACTACGAAAATTAGTCGAGCTAAACCTGTCTAGAAAAGCAGAAGTCTGGACAAGAGAATACAGAGCTCGTCTCCGTCTTGGGCAGCTGCTCCTTGCCGAGAGAGACTTCGTGGGCAGCCGAGGTGCGTCTTTGAGCCGATTTTTTGTGCAGGGGATTATCACGAGAAAAGGATGGGAAGTAAAAGTTAAAACGAAGGTTTGAGGCCCCTGTCCTAGCTGGTAACTCGACCTAAACAATGGCTTGTCATGAATGTCCTGGAAGGAACCCGGAGGAGCGAGAAGGTAGCTATACCCGTTTTCACCTCAGGAAAAAGGACGTTTTGCTCAATGTTCATACGCCGCGCGAAGTAGTTCTTACAAGATTTGGTTGTCGGAGGCAGAAGCGATGCTTTTGGTGTTTGAAACGTGTACGTCTTGATAAGGTAACATGTATCTAATCTAAAATGCACCAACATATATCTCAATTCTCAGCATAAAGAGGAAAATTAGTAATGCTCCGCGAGAAACCGTACTTTTTTTACTACGGTTCTTGAGGTGAAAACGAGTACTTAGTTAGTTTTGCGATTTCAAGGAAACCTGAAGTTTTATAAAATTTACCATCCTTTCATCGCTTTTTTTATATTTTTTCTCGTGTCCTCGAGAGCTCCAAATTACTCGGATAAATCAGAATTTAAGAAAAAAATTGTGCAGGCGAGCGTTTTTTTTTTTTACCTAAAAACCTTGAAGTTTACATATAAGTAATGTTAAATTTTGTGAAATAGCACCATTTAGCTCATTTTTTCACCTCAGGAATATATCATTTATGGTGAAACCGATCAAACCATAACAGTCCATAGCTGGAAACTCTGAATGATTGGTGACAACTTCCTGCGGTGTTTCTGTAGAAAATGTTTTTGTAGTGCATAATCGGCACTTGATTTCAATTACTTCAGATTAACTTCAGCACATATATTATCCACTGCAAACATTTTATTTCCCTACTTCTTTTTATTCCTACGAACGCCTAATTTCTTGGGCCTCTTCTTGATGCCTTCCTTCTTTGCCTCCTCGGATTCCACGTCATTCTCTTCCATGTCCTCCGAGCCTCGTCGTCTGCTTCTTTGCCGCCACCCTCTTCATTCCCGCCATCCTCGTCACCGTCCGCCTCCGTCGTCGTCGTCCTCGTCCCTCCTCCTCTCCTCGTCTTCATCCTCCTCGCTTCCAGCAGCTGCGCCAAGTGAGCTTCTGCCTCTTCTTGCCCCTGAGCGACCGCGTCTTCGTACCAAAAGGGTTGCTGCTCTCCCGTAGGACCTCGCACGTTCCGTCGCTGTTCCACAGGGAACTCCATCGACACCTTGAACTCCGCCATCTTGATCCCCAGCAGCTTCTGCTCGGCAGAACCGCAAGCGGTTGCGTCATGAAAGCAAAGCAGTGCGAGCGATTGCATCCGCTCTTTTTGAGAAATAAGGTGCGCTTGAAACTACATTGCTGATTACAGTTACGCATTCTCTACGGCGTACCTGGTATGTATCAAAACGACACCTCTCATTGGGATGCACGAATGAAAGCTTGTTGACGTAGAACGTGCACTTCTTCCAACCCTCACAGGCGTGACAGTTTTCGGCCGCATTTAGTTGTTTCCGGACGCTTTTTAGAGTCCATAATTTTGGGAAAATATAACGGTTCATAACGAAAACCGCTGGACTTCAATCGTCAATGGCTGCTTTACGACTGTTAAAAAGCGTCCGTAAAGTGTCACGTCCGTCCAAGGAAATTCGACGGACACATACCCTCAAGAGGGTGAATAGCCGTGAAAATATAAACTATAAAGTGCACATATTTGTAATAGTACGTTTAAAAACAATATCAGTGATATTAGCAATCGAGGCGGGAAGGTGGTTCTGGTCTATACCGTAAAATACCGGAGGAGCGCCCACCCAATTTCTCTGAAAACTGGGTTAATCTAGACATGGGCGCTTGTCCGGTCAAATCAGCGCTTAAAGGGGCCCTGCAATCATAATTAAGCGTCTACCTTTTTTGCGGTTTCCATGTCTCTTGGGGTTCGGAGCAAGCCAGCGGGCACGGAGAGAAGTAACTAAATATCAGTGCGTCATATTTTAACCGGACGACGCGGAAACCTCCTCCACCGACAGGGGGCGACCCGCGGTACCGAAAGCGCGCGATATGTGACGTCTTAGGTCCTGGGCTTACTACTGGTCGGAGCCGCTAAAAGCTTTTTTTAGTCGAAATACAAAATATAAGTGGCGCGAACCGTTTCAATTATTTATAAAAGTAGTTTTTGTTCAGTATTTTAGATCAGAAAAGAAACAAATGCAGTTTATAAAGTACGGAAACAAGAAATGATCCGTCGACATACCCGCCACCAATCGGTGGAAAAGGCGGCGCATACTAGAAAGGAGTAGTGGGATCAGGCGCCAACACGGAAAGGTCCCGGATGTACGCGGCGGCGCTGCGGCCGTAGGGACCGAAGGACCCGGCCGGCTCTGAGCGTTCCCAAGGCCTTCGGTGAGCAGCTTTGTCTAGCGGTTTGGCCGTTTCGCGGTATGGCAGCGCGAAGTGGCTCCCATTCTGAACTGATCTTTACCCCGTGTTTGCTGTCGTTTGTGGCCAATGAAGTGTCATGCCGAATTTGTGTTTAATCGCGCAGAAAATGCAATGAGAGCCGCTCTAGATGCCCGCTACATACAGCCTATCAGGAACACGCTTTAGTGGCGCCCTCTCGCGCCGTCGACACGAAGTACGGCAGCCGTGAGCGCTCGCTCAGCTCACTACCCCTCGTCTGGTTCACGGCCACTCAAGCAACCAAGGACGTCATGAAGGAGGTTATTTTTTGCTTGTTTTTGTAATTTTAATTTGCCTGTAACTTTTAAAATCAAAGCGAAATTCGAGAAAAGAAAAGTGTCATTAAGTTGCTACGTTCAGTGCGCTCAGGTTTGGTGCAAATTAAAAATTAGTACAAAAGCGATTGCAGGGCCCTTTAACATATGATTTGCAGAATTCCCAAGTTTGGGAAATGTTAATAGTGGGCGCTTGAACAAAGTGAGCGCTTCTGCAGTATTTTACGGTAGATGTTTGAGGCATAAAGGAATATTGAAATAATGAAGTTCTAAAATTTGGAATACCAACCTAGGCTATAATCAATCCGAGCAGATGTGTAGAATAGTGGAGTCATTAGTTTATGACGAAATATTTTATGAAAAAGACACAAACGAGAGATTTTTCAGCAGTGAATTAGTAACAGCAGACCTAAAGTGTTTACCATGGTAGAAACGCTGGCAAGGTGATGATAGTTTGTCAATAAGAAACGAGCTCAGCGGTTTTGAATGGATTCAATAAGAGCAATTAGTGACGAGTGAGCAAGGCCCCACACAGCATCAGCCTATTCTAATATTAGATAGACGGAGCGATAAAGAAATCTTTTTTTTTTTTGTTTTTTAAGTATCCTAATATACGTATAGCAGTGTACATTGCATATTCAATATAATTTTTCCAAGGACGTTATATACGAACACCAAGATATTTGTAAACAGACGCTGAAAAGAGAGGATTGGAGTTAAGATGATAAGTATGACACACCGATTGAGCACGTGACACTCTCATCGATTTACATATGACGGAGATCATGCGTGAAGTTGCGTCTCACATGAAAAATGTTTTCAAAAGTCATGTTGTGAACCTGTGAAGAAGTCATTAATCTCAAGATAATTTACTAACAGCGAGTAAATGACTGTTCAAATATTTTACATGGCACACATGTTAAAGAAATTGGTCGATAATTGGATGGGTTTTGTTTTTTGCCAGATAAGCCATGGATAAGAGACTGCATTTAAAGTTTTGAGATAATTATTGAACAAGACACATTACAATTTCTTATGAACTTATTTTAGCACAGGACCAAAGCTTCCCATTATTAATAATGCCAGCGATACCAATGGCTTCAAATGCCACTGGGTCCATAGACAAAAAAAGCAGGAAACAACAATACCGGTATAATTATATTGTAATTAAATGCAAGGGGCAAGCGAGCTGGACAAGAATGATGGACCAGGCGGATTTTTTCGGTCGCTCACCAGTCACCTAGCTGTGTTTGGAGATTTGTGTTTGTCCTTTGTCCTTCTTGTTCCCCTTCTCCAGGGATTATTTTCATCATTCTTGTCCAGCTCGCTTGCCCCCTTGCATTTAATTGCAATATAATTATACTCTTAAAATTGCAAGCTTCACCCTCGTTGGTGTTAGACTGGTGGCAGCTGATAAAACCCGTTTGCTCTACTGACGTCTAACCCCTGGTTAGCTCAGTTGGTAGAGCGCTCCACCTGTAATGGAGAGGTCCCGGGTTCGATACCCGAACCAGGCGGATTTTTTTTGGTCGCTCACCAGTCACCTAGCTGTGTTTGGAGATTTGTGTTTGTCCTTTGTCCTTCTTGTTCCCCTTCTCCAGGGATTATTTTCATCATAATACCGGTACTTGGTTAACATCACAGGTTGTAAATGACATACTAAAAAAAATCATTTAATACACTAGCACCTTCAGTTACTGGCATATCTATACCATCAGATGACTGAAATACAATGTTATTAGACTGACAGCTGGGATTAACGACATTCCTAAATTGTTTAGGATTAGTTGCTAACATGATATTTAGTGTACGATTATAAAAATGTGACCTAGTTTTAGTAAAAGCTGCTGTATATTCTTGATATGCAGTTTTGTATGCTGCCCATCATGCATCATTGGATGATCGTTTGGCAGTGCGAAACAGGTTTTTTCTATTTCGCAGGCACCCGAGATTAGCGTTAAACCAAGGCAAGTTTCTGTTGCATCGGATTTAAAATTAATAAAACATTTGGAAACAGCATCCAATTATATTCAACGTAGCGCTCTCAAAACTTCGGTAAGCCATAATTAAGAAACTCGGACATGTATAAGTCAATTGACGTAAAGTCAACTCTGCTGTAGTCACGGATGTATTTTATGTGAATTTTAGGCGTAGGTGCTACAAATGGGATATTTAAGAAAAAGTGAAGAACTGAACGGTCACTGAGGCATGGCAGGGATGTTGATAATGATTATATGATGCTCGGGTGCATTGTTAATATGAGATTGAGTATATCTGATGAAAGGTTTGTAACCCTACTGGGCTCTGAGACAAGTTGAGAAAAGTTGAAATCAGAACAGAGTTCAATAAACTCATTAGCTTCAGATGAGATGGGGGTTGAGACAGGACATACATTAGACCAGATAATGTTGGGGTAATTAAAATCACCTATTAATATAACTGGCACTCCTGGATACTGGATGGTAATTTGGTTAATGCAATTATGTAACGAATTCACAAATTGCTAGTGGGGGGTCGATAACATACACCCATTACCGTTTGTTTAAGTTTAAAAGAAATGCAAACCCAAACAATCTTAAGTTCACAAACTACAATGACAGGGCAAGAAACTAGTGAGTCGCCAACTGCCAATAAAACACCACCCCCACATCTGTCATGTGTATGCAGCGGAATGCATTGAATCGTTTTTTACAATGAGACAGCTCGCTATCAGACACTTCACTAGAAAGCCACGTCTCAGTGAGAGCGATGACGTCAGCATCGTACGAATCAGCAACTGAGCACAATTCATCTTGTCTACGGATTAGACTGCGAATGTTAGTAAATAAAATGGAAACATTTTGAAAAAAATTCAACCTGCGTTCCTGCCCCTTGCTGATTGTTAAGTTGACATAGAAGTACACGCTGTTTGAAAATCGGATAGGGGTGTCACAGAAAGAAGAAACTTCGAGACAAGGCATGGCTACTTCATAAATACCGTTTTCAATTTCATTGTATGCATAACACTTGCGATTAACAAAAAGCATGCACAATGCACGCTCTGCGTGAATGAAACTTCGTTATACCTTAAGTAATAATAGAAATAGTTAAAGCACCACCACACTGATTTCTGAACACATTGTACCATCCCTTGACAACTGGAATGGAGCTCCAGCTCGTCATATTGAGTTTGGGAGGCTTTAATGAGTGTAACCTCTCTTCCGATCCGGAGAAAACTAGACCGAAGGTCTTTTCGGTATCTGCGAGATCACACCCGTACACTTTCGATGAAAAACGTTTGCTTATAACATTCTCAAAATTACTTTAAGCCCGCGGTAAAAAAAATTGTGCACAAAAACGCGCCGATTGGAGCGCTTCAGGGTCACCCAATAGGTGGCACCAGTGTGCCAGTGTGTTAATTTGTTGAAAGCAGTCTCAAATGAGCACACTGCACTCCAGCACGCTCAAATGCCATTGCATCATGCAGCCTATATAGCTCTAGACAAACTATGTAGTGCCAGTGGTTGGAATGCCTCGAACCTAGGGCTGCCCGTTTCCATCTGCTTTTCAGGAGACTGGCCACAATAGCTTGCACAAGACTGCACACAAATGTTTGAGATGGAGTTTGGTTGCAGCTTACTACCATAAGACAAACGGCAGCCGAAATCTCCGGCACAAGTATATCCCACGTGTGTGTGCTTACCAAATGGAAACCACAAACATACTACAACGAAAGCATATTCAAACTTTATGTGCAATAACTACCGTCATTGTTGAAAAAAAAAAACAACAGGGCGGCAAAATATATGCACGCTCCGATTCCAATAGTGGTTTGGTTTGCGCACACGTGTCTCAGCCTCAAGATCGCAGGAATTGAGGCTGTTCCTCTGTGCCTGAGACCCACTGCTCAAAATGCTGTCCTCACAAAACACAGCTTCATCTAATTTTCACAGCGCACATCTCTTTTGACGAAAGAAAGAAGCGTTTTTTCGGTCGCTTCCATCAGTTCTGGAACGTTTTTGCGTGAACGGCGAGAGCTTGCGTCCTTGCAAAGCACTCATGACGCAAGCTGCAGTATGTGCCTTCATGGCGACCCAATGCCGTGACCGCAGGATGGTCGATGCCATTGGCAGGCCATCAGAGACACGGGTTCTGACGACTGATGTGCAGCTATACTATGATTGATGAATGAGCGTTCTCGTGAGCACATTCCAAAAATGCCAGCTCTCGCATTCTGTGCAAGAGCATTCCAAAGCTGCCGAAAGCGGCACAAGCTGCGCCTTGAAAAATTGGATGGAGGCAGATTTTGTGAGGAAGGCCTTTTTGAAAGCTAGGTCACAGCACTCTTTCAGGTCTGTAGAAAAGCACCCCAATAGGTACATAGTGCCTGGGATAATAGTTAAATTTTTTGAGTGCTGGGCTCACCAGTATGCTGGCCTGCTCAGGTTTCAGTACTTCCCCTTCCTTGCAGACCTCGTGATCCTTGATGAGTGTCACCACACCTGCGGCAAAGAGGAGACAAGTATCTTACAGCGAGTTCGTTTCACATGCACTGACACCGTGCGACTTCTCTCCCAGAGCGCATCGCACTCGCTGAGTGCGGCACGAATACTGGGCCCGAATGAACTTGCGGGATAAGACGAGTGAAAGGCGTTGCATGAAAGCTCGCGGAAGTGCCAGAAAAATACGGACAGCAAGGCTGGCCAGATGGAAGTGGAGGCAGCTCTCATCCTCTTCAAAAGGTCGTGGGAACGACACAATTTGCACTACACTATATAGTGCTCTGCAATGGTGATAGCCACTCCTTTGCTGCCCTCCAAGTGGCGAATGTCTACGGGTTTTCACTCATACACAGAGAGGACTGCATAAACCACGTGCAGAAAAGGATGGGGACAGCAGTGCGGAGCCTCGTACAAAAACAAAAGGGAGCAGCGGGCATGAGCCTTGGTGGCAAGGGAAGGCTGACTGCCAATCTCATCACAAGGCTCAGCTTTTATTACGGCTGGGCTCTGAAGTCCCACAAGGATGATGATGACATGCACAAGGCAGTCATGGCGACCTACCACCGCGAGGCATGAATCCGATAGGATACCTTGCTTAGAACAACCTATAAAAACCAGAAATTAGCATACTTGATACCTCAATTTCTAAACAAACATTCAGATATTAAGGGAATAATACTAAATAGTGCTTCACGTTGCAGCTTCAAATACAACGTAAAAATGTACCTTCTGGCATGTCGTTCGGAATAAATTTTGAACGTCAATTTGTCTCCACATACACTGTGTATAGTATTGTGAACAGGCCTATTTTAGCTACTGTATAAAATATGACGCGGAATTTTCATCCTCGTGGAGGTAATGGTACCTATGATATTGCACTGCTGTTTGTTGCCTATGTTTTGTTTTTTGCCGGTGTTTTGTACTTGTTTTTTCCCATTGACTGCTGATGCAGTGTACTGAGGGGACTGTGCCTAGTCAGGCAGAGCCTATCTGCCTTTCGTCCTTTCTCCTTGTGACCCTGAGTCCAAAAAAAAAAAAAAAAAGAAACAAAGAAAAAACAAACGTCACCCCCAACGACATGGAACCTAACCACAGCTTGTACCCTACTGGAGAGCAGTCCTGGTGCAAGCAGAATGCAGCGCCAAGGCCAAAAAAGAGCCTCTGTCCAAGCACCACTATAACCTCCCTAATCACGTGCGCACAGCTCTTCTACCTGTGTCCACACGCCATGCAGACAAGACGCTGTTCACGCTATGCCAGAGGGGAAAGACACAAAATGCCACCGAGAGTCTCCCCTCGGTAATCTGGTCACTTGCCCCAAAGGACCAGAATGCGTCCCTCTTTACAGTGGAGGCAGCTGTTGCAGAGGCGACTCTATGGTTTAAGGTAGGCAGCCAGCGGGCACCACAAACTATCCTCGAAGAGCTGAACGTCAAGCCTGGCACCAAGTGCATGAAGCGAGGGGCGGAGAAAGGCCTTCGCCGAAGTGCCACATCGCAGACCAAGCATGCGTCCCAAGACGACGTCCAAAGGGCCATGAAGAGGAGGCACGGTGGCTAGATGCATGTGGACTATGTTCCCAGAGGCTACTAGACCCCCACACACAAAGAATTCGTGACAGAGGTATAAAAATGAACCTATAAATGTTTCTTCTCGTTTTCTCAAAATAAATTTTTCCTACACTTGACTAGTTACGGAAGCCATATCTCATTTTCTACGCAACCGATCCTCACCATTTTTTCTTTTTCTGGTAGGTGCGTTAATGACATATCCAAAAAATGATTCAGAATTTTTTTTATTGCTCTTATAATATGTAATCTAAAAACTACTCTTGAAAGTGGAAAGTTCAATGTGTTGTAAAAGAGCAATAAATTGCCCTCGTGTTTTCATTTATACCTTATTGGATACTCTAGACCTTCCAGTTTACAAACATATCTTTAGTACTATGGTTTTATTTTTATATTTTTTTTAATCCTTTCTGTAAGTTTTGCAAATGAAACTTTTAAGTAATTGCTAATCTAATCAAGCTATTCTAAAACAAATGACATATTTATTATTAGAATCTAAAGGCAGATGTGCTATGCAAATTTCGTTAAGTTTGAATCCCAAATAAAAAAAAGCTCTAGAAGAAGTGTTTTCCCTTAAACAGCTCGATTGTCTTCGAGATTTACCGACAATGCATGTTTCCGCCACAGGCTGACAACAAAACAACTTGTAAGGAATAACACCAGAGAAAACACTCTTGATCTAATTGGACAGAAGTTTGATCAGTTTACAGCACGAACCACTGAAACGATACGCCGGTTTCAAACTAGTTTGTTGGAACCTCCAGCAATATGTTTTGCGGCACCTTCGATTTCTGTCCTCGGTCACATACAGCTGGGTCAGCTTTTATTCCTAATGCGGTAAACTCGAGAGCATTCTCGAAGAAAAAAATGAGGGTGTAAAATAACTGGTGAAGTTAAATGCTAAACATGGTGATTTTACCCAAGCCTTGGTTAAAATCACCATGTTTTATTTTCTCGGCTGCATATCTAGGTTCTGTTGGGCGTGCTTTATGGACATATGTTGTCCATTATAGTAAGTTACAGGTCAAGAAGGTAGCGCAGTGGTGGTCCAGCCATTTTAGGTTTTGGAGCAATTTTTGGAGCAAGAAAAACCCAATTTTGGAGCAATTCGTATCACATAAACTCCCCTTTTGGAGCAGGGAAAAGCTCATTTTGGAGCACCTTGGTATCAGGAAAACTAAACATTTTGGAGCAGCATGAACATAGAGCAGTTCTGTGTCATGTCTTTATTATTATATATATATATATTACGGCTACCCTTGTCAATCTTACCTCACCCCCATATATATATATATATGTCTGTGTGTGTCACGAACATCTGAATTTCATATAGTAATTTACAAAGAAAAGAACTCGCCATAAGAAAACCATTTTATTTATGACAGAACATTCTTGCAGCTAAAGCTTAACTATGTAACAAAATATCACAGATGAAAACAAAAATATTGCTTAATACTTCTTGCCTTTTGACTGTAGGCTATATATCACAGGTGAAAAAAAAAATATTGACTCAATGCTTTTTGCATTTCTTTTTCAGTTCGTCCAGCTCGCAAAGAGTGCGTGACAAAGTAGCATTGGCTTCAGCTAACATAGTTTGGCCACCTTCTACTTTTTCCAAGCTTTGGCACTTCAGTCCTGCACCAATGGTCTCTTCCGCCCTCTTCAGCAACGCACGGCACGAGATCACCCTTTCCTCCAACTGCTTCTTTAAGCGCTTGTCATGCGAGTTGTCAGCATCAACTTGTGCGCTGTCAGGCTTTTTCTCTTCATGTCGGCCTCTCTGCTTCCAATTCTTTCCTCATACTGGGCTCTTGCTCTTTTGACGTTTCGCAGAAGGTCTGGTGACAGGGGCACCTTTGTGGCATCTCCATCATACCTCTGCAGGCAGGTCTTCACTTGCCGCAATCCGTTGATGCTCGCAATGCACAATGAGGCTCGGCCTTCAAGGAGATGCTTATTCTCACTGAAGCCTTGCTCACAGTCCGCGTTGCCATGAGGTAGAGAGAGCAGCGCTTTTACTAGCCTTGACAACAGTGGGTACTTCTGCTGACCAGCTGCGCACTTTTGTTGAAATACTGTAGCCCAACGAGTGTCGATCCGTCCATCTTCCATCAACTGAAGGCTGTTAGCAGAGTCACATCTCAGCAGATGCCACTCATCGACCAGTGATGACACGTGGTCGCTCTCAAGCACTTGAGGCAGCTGGGAAGCAAGGTATCGCAAGGATCGGACTTCTGACTCCACGTCGCTGGGCTGCAATCCCAAGAGACTTGTGTGCTGAAGGACTTTATTGTCAAGAGGCAGCTTCTGCAGGAGGTCTTTCGAGCAAGCCAAGTAGAAGGCACGGGCCCCAAGAAGTAACCGCTTCTTTTCACCTGGATCCCATTTCAGCATTGCCTGCTCAGTGTCCATACCCACTTCTGGTTTGGTTTTCCACAGGGTAGAGTCCTGCACATCGAGTTTCTTCAGTTCCTCCGCACTCTTGTCCACATAGGCTGCACTCCTCAAACAACGGCTGAGGATTCGCTGGACTAGAGACAGCAACTCCGCGTGGAGTATGTGTAGCAGGAGCTCTTGCTTCTGAAACAGTGTCTGAAACCGAGAAAAAAGCTCGGCACAGTTCTTCAAGAACAACACCTTGGCATAAAGGTCTTTCTTTGAAAATGCTGCAGCAAGCTTGCTGTGAAGATTCTGAGTGTCCACTCGCTGCTTTGTCATGCTTGCCTTGTGAAAGTATGACTTCAGCGCTCGAATTGTTCTAGGACACGACACAGTGAATCTTGAAGTGTGAGCCAGCGATTGGAGACATGACGCAGAAACACATGAGAAGCAATCCCTAGAGCCTCCTGACATTCTCCGAGGGCTTCAGCACGAACAGCGCTTTTGAAGTAGTAGTAGACGTTTCGGACGACCTCCTCAACATCCGAGCCAAACGCATCGAGACCTTTTGCAAAAGCATTGTGGACTTTGTGAAGGTTGCAGTTGTTGATGTCAACCAAACTTGATGGCATATCCTTTTGGAGCTTGTTCCTCACGCTTTTCATGACGTTAGGCCCGTCACTGAAAAAACAAACAAGCCCTCTCTTCGGTAGCTCAGTCAGCGCGTCTTCTACGCAGCCCACAATTACTTCCGCGGTGGCACGCTCGAGGTTGTACGATTGCACATGTTCAACGACAACCTGTTGCTGGCTGTTAGAAAAGTACCTAACAAGCACATCCAGTTGCTGCGTTCTTTGCTCTGGCTTTGGGGTTTCGTCGATCATCACGGAGAAGAAAACATTTGGGTGGCACAGCTCACTCACAACTCTGGACTTGAAGTAAGGGCCGAGTCCATCGGACACGATGCGTGATAACTTGGACCTGCTGCAGCTAAACTTCTTAGCAACCTCGCTGTCCGGGAACATACACTCGTACATTCCCGTAGCACTGTCTCCCCACGAGAAAGGGATAGACTTTGAAACAACGGACATAGCGAAAATTGATTCCGCTTTCCACACTTGGTCTTGGAGTGATGTGCCAGAAGCACCTTGTGAGAAATCCAATGCGGCTTGCACCAATTTGGGGGGCTGAAGGTTTCCGTCTTCATCTCTGTGCCTTGCAGCAGCTTCAACATGTTTCTTCAATGCTGCGTGACGTTTGATCGCAGCTACTCCATGTTGTGCGCAGGAAATTGATGAATTGCAGAGGACGCAAAATGCATCAGTTTTGTGAGTCCCCTTTTTGCACCAGAGACTAATTAAATCATTATTTGAGTCCACCTCACTGAGTACTGAGTCTTTAAACTTGGTGCTTCGCTCTAGAAAAAAAGGACAAAATTACAATTTTAAACAAACCAAGAAAATACGCCAAAACTTTTTTGCCATGATCTACAAACTTTAAAGTTACCGCGGTGAATATGTATTTACACAATTGTAAGTCGACCTGTTTTTCGTGATCGTGATAAATATACTCAAGGCGTCCGAGAATCCGAAACTATAGCGATTGATTAAACATGTTTGTAAGCTCTATTCTGAGTTTGCACGCAGTGCGACAGTATGACAACCAAGGGGTGACCAATCGTTTACGGCATTTGACATGAAAAGGAACACGCAACAATTCGCAACAAGGAAATCAAGCAACGACCACGCGATCGAAAAGAGTACCACGTTCGGTAATGATGCCGCTGGTCTGCCGGTGAACGAGCGTCCGAGCAAATTTCTACTATGGGGTCTGTAACTTAAAACGCGCATGCAGAAAAAAAAAGTACTCACGTTGGCTCATCTTCAAGAGGACTTAGTAGTGGCGATGCAGAAATGAACAGCCACAACGCCGCATATCAAAACGGTCGCAACAAAACGATAATGAGCAATAATGCCACTGGGCCGGAAACCTGAATTGGATTGTGATGGCTATGGTAACGGCTCTACCCTTTATATCGGGCGGCAGCTTGCGCCACCTAGCCTAGAAAATAAAACTCCCACCGGGTTGCCAGCCGAAAACGCCATTCTTCCAAAAAAGGATTCGTTCACGGACCGACTAGCCTTTTTTGGCGCGGTTTGGCGCAATTTGTGTCTTTAGGCGCAGCAAGGCGCAGGTAAAGGAGAATTTATCAAAATGGCGCAATTGGCGCAGCTGGATCACCCCTGGTAGCGGCAAATGCCCGTCAAAGGGGTTCATATATCCATCCGCCCCCTTTGCATAATTTAGCGTCCCATCGTTTCCGTGACGTTGCGGCCAACGCGAAAGGACGGTCTTCCCTTCCTGTAAATATTTGCCTTATCTTTCGACTTTGACTTGGCGTCGTGGAAACCACAAGAGGGAGATTAGAGTTTTCCCCCTCCGATGGAAACAAATACAAATTTCGGGAGTTAGGTTCCCCCTCCGATGGATACAAAGGCTACTTTCAGGGGCTCGGTTTCCTCTCCGATGAATACAAAGGTCGCTTTTTAAAAACTGGGGGTTGGAGACACATGGGCATCACTCTATAGCCAATATCTACCAAATGAAGCGGAACAAGGGGCATTTCCAGTGAACTATTCTTCTGACTGCGGAGGGATTTGAAACGGGCGCATCACGCTTGTGGGAGGAACTTCTCTTCCCTTCTTGACTTGTAACCGACCATAGTGAGTAAAGAATTGGCCATATTTTAGCGATAAAATTTCATCCATGCGCCCATGAGAGATATGATCTAGCGGCCACTGCTGCATGCATTTGTCCTGAGTCTTTCCTTACTTGTCGGTAGATTTCAGCGACTGTATGGCAACAAAACCACTCAAAACTATCAAAAGTATGGGTTGTCAATTGCTTCCTTCATGAAATCGCAGAAGGTCAATATTTCAATCTTGTGTTCGACCCAGTCGAGGTGCAGACGGACAAACCCCCGCCATCTGCTCTTGCACCTCGCCTGAGCGAACACGCTCCATGCTGCGAGTGGACATGCGTGGGCACGAGTGCAGTGAAACAAACTCGCTATTAGACTGAATCGAAATTTACTGACATTAGTGGTCAAGAGATGCACTAGTGAGTCTGTTTCCTTCTTTGCCGCACCTGGCATGCTGCGAGGGAGCAGGCATTGAATCGGGACCTTACTGTAACAATTGATACGATGGTAGAGAGGAATTTAGCTGCACACCGAGTGGTGCCCGACAATAAAGGAATCACTCTGTCGTCTAGGTTGATAGGTCAAATAGACGCAAGTTTATGTCCACGTATGAAGCCAGCTGGAGAATGCTAGGTGCTATCAGGAACAAAGGTCTGCATTTCCGTTCTTTACTACTTAATGCACAACCGAAAAGAGGAAGTCTGCCGAGAGTGGGACGACAAGAGTGACAATCAGATGATTCTCAGAGAAAAGCCTCCGAACTTGACAGGAACCTTAGAAATGGGAGCAATAATTGTGTTGCCTCAAGCAATCTCTGGTTGGTGTGTGCATGCTAGCAATGCTGCAGTCCTGTGAATGGAAGAGGGACAAAATTGGCAACAATATTATCTTCAGCTTGGATACAGCAAACGTAAGTATGCAGAGTGTCACACAGAGTTTATAGCTAGGTCTTAGTATGCCGTCTGCTCCTAACTTTCGTTGCATTGCCCTTATTTAGTTTTCTGCCACTTGTGTGGCCGACAGCCTCTTTTTGGGCATCTCATTCTGTCTAATGATAAGTGCAAGAAATATTTCCAGATACAACTGGCCCTTGAAACAGTTCAGAGAGCATCGTGTGTATATTTCCAAGACTCGAGGTAATGTGGTCAGGGTGTCTACCAAAACAATGTTTTCAAATTCCCCGATGTTTCCGAGGTTTCCCCTAGTATTTTGTTGAAATTCCCAGACCGACTCCAAAGGGGACGGGACGTGTCTGAAGTGCAGTTACTATGAGAAAACACTGACATATCTGATGGCCGACAGAAGAGTGGCCAAGCACTGGATCACTCTACCTTGTCACCAGTCTGTTCTTTCATATTTTTTAGCCGAATAAATGTACCGGGAGTTTAGGGTTACGACAGTTCCTTGTCAGCACTAACGATACATCGCATCGCACATGATGCTGAAATGACGGACGCCGCTTTAGTGCCTATGCTTCCACGGCTTCCTCATTTCAAACTTCAAGACGTTACCCGAGCGGCAGGAATCGTCGAAGTTATATCACATTTCACAAGTTTATTCCTGCAGGTGTGTACATGGCCCACATTGGTGTCGCATCAGCGGCCATTTTGGTGGCTGTTCTGCTGAGCGCATACCTCCCGAAACACATACTTCGCAACACCGAAGTTGTTTTCCTCGACAAGAACAGGTAGGGATGACCTTTGGAACGGTGCGACAACACGTGCAAGCCACGTATATCCATCTGCCATGTATTGGGGGTTTGGATTTTCAATTAAAAAGTAGCGCAACTTTTCCTGGCATGATAAACGAAAAGTTTTCGATCTGGGTGTGCGTCATTATCGAATGCACGATACGGCAGTTTCCTTTCAATGACATGGTGTCCCGTCGCAAATAGTGTCGCCATCGAATTTAATTTTGTTGATTTTATTCGTAGCCGGGCTGTGTGGAAAGTAGGGATTGGGCACACACACACACACACAAAAGTGACCCGTAACAAGAAGAAACGGGGCCGAACGAACGAGTGTCGGCCGAGCAATAAACAGCCGATCTGCGACCCAGATTGCAACCCAATACTCGGAGCCGTGAAATCGATGCAATCTCGCCAACGCTGCAGCACTGAGAAGAAGCTAAGTATTGGCCTTGCAGTCACCAACAATGCTCGTGCAAGAAGCTTCCTAAAATTCCCCGCTCCTCGATATCGTACCATAATAGAGCATTTTAAGACGTCCATCTGGCAATCTCTTGAAACTGAAACCACCGCGACGGGGCATCGGCTGATGTGGCAGTTGGGTTTGCCAAGATCTACCATGCGACATCATTGATTTACTGGGTAAAATTCTAAAGCCAATTCAAATTCAACTCTTGAGCAACATCCACTGTGACATGTCGGCTGGAGAAACACTGTGGAATCAGGCGCATACCCAGAGGCTCTGGAATGGCTATTTAAGGCCAATCGATTTGAACAAAAATCACAAAATCGATATGCAATGACAAGTCTACATTGCTATTGTCTTTAAATCCCACCTCTGCCTCAGAAATATTAGCAGTAGCTTGCTAAAAGAGGTATGGCAGCAACCAAAGTGAGGGGGGAGCGGGGGGCAGGGGGGATGTTTTTGAAAGATCTAGAGGCCCCCTCATATGTTTTTCAAGAAACTGCAATAAAAATACCTAAAATCTTGGGAGACCTGGCGACTGATAATGTTTTTCGGGGTCTTACATTAGGTGAGTCAAGAAGCAATGCTCACACAGCAATTTATTCCCATGGACTTTCACGGCTGTGAGTCATGTTTATTGAAATATAGATTGACATTTGTTTTAAATTGTTCTTTAAAACTAGGGGCCTAGCTATAATCACAATCAAAGCATATAGACCTATAATATCGAGCAAAATAGGACCATAGAGGTAATAAAGATGCACCCCTGCAACAGCCACTGCTCCTAGCATGCCGATGCAAAGCAGTGAAGCCCAACTCAAGCGCACCGGTGCAAGTAGATGAAGTTTTGTGAAATTACAAACTTTGAACTTCACGCTAGCAGAACCTGGAGAAACAACCAAAGAACAAGCAGCGCTCCGCTCCGTCTCCCCCTGCTCCTCCTCCTCCTCTCCTCTCTCCTCCTCTCCTCCTCTCCCCTCTCCCCTCCCCCTCCCCCCCCCCCGCATTAGAAAAAGGAGGCAAGACAAACGGGCGATTGTGAAAGCCCGAATCCCTTTGAAACCTCGTCAAAGGTCATCAAGAACAAGAAGCACAGCTCAGAGAGGCAAAGAGCTGAGAAAAGGGGAGAGTACGGTACAACAGAAAGAGGGTGGCCATTGCCCAAGGAGTTGAGGCTGCCCTCTTCGCGCTTGTCAATGAGCGTGCAACACGCTCACCGAGATGGTTAGCAAAGCAATGTGCACTGCCCCTCTGTCAGTAACCAAATTTCGTGTTGAAACTCTTATGAGTATGTCAGCCTGCAAAGTACCCACAGGACAATTTCTTTGTTTGCGAAAGACGAGACTATTAGAGAGATGACAAACAGAGAGATGGCATTAGCTTCTGCGAGCGGAAACATGGCGTATAAGAAGCCCTTCTGTTTGTGAAGCGTGTCCAGCATAGCTAACTGTCGCGTCCTAGTGCGGGACAAAGGCAAAGACATTGTACAGTACAGCTGCCATCAGACAAATGACGTTCATTGCCAGGGCTCAAGGACCCAGCTCAAGAAGAAAAGAAAGGCGAAGTGGCATCTAGTGGCCGAGAATTAGATGTGACAATGAAAGAAGAAGTGTGAGAATCCAACACTAACGACCCGTCATATTTGGCATCAGAGGACATAAAATATTCCGAGTATTCAATACTTGTACCGAATAAAAAATCTCCACAAAAGTTGCCAAGTTGTGTCTGCTAGCACCATCTCTTGGCTTGGTGTCTGGATTGAAAACCTGTCATTTTCAGGGCATTTGTATTTATGCAGAGTGGCTAGTATCCATCCCCAGTTAAAGTATTTAGTATCCCCTCACATGGGCTTCGAGGGATTCCAAGCTGAGGAGCAAGATTAAAACCCCTTTCCCAGCCTCTCCAACACCAAGATCTCATATCTTTGTCAACAACTGCAGCCCAATTGTCTAATACCAAATCTCCACGCACGTCACTCCGCCGAAAAAGACCCATCCCATTTATCCCTTTGTTCCCCTCTCCTTCCCTCTTTAGTCAGGCCTCCACTGAAGCGATCGGCGTCGTTGAGGAACATCAATAAATGTACAAGCTGCCAGTTGGAAAGATGTTTTGTCCTGTCTTCATCCTTTCCACCGTTCATGTTGCTTTCCATTATCCCCATAACTTTACCAGCACGCTCTAATTTGTCAAGTCTATAGTTAATTGTTTTGGTTTGTTTAATATACTGAAAATATATTCCCCTTATGTCTGCCTTCACAGCTTAATCCAATCACTGAAACAGTTGGCACACCTTAGAGTGCCAGTACTGCCAGAAAACGAGCAAGTGTCCAGTGGAAACAGTTTGGTCATTACTTTTATGGCAGATTTCCTATAGTTTTCTTCACGCTATGCCAGGTGGAACTTACTTTCGTGAAAATTTCTTGCAACACAGCTCTTTCCTTGATGGCACCCGACTTAATGAATATTCAAGAAACAGAAACTCTCGATAAAATGTTGCAAATCATCTAAATGAATCAGAGAGTATGCTAATGCGAATCGGGGTACAAAGAAAAAAAATATACGAGGGACGACACAAGGGGTGAATGAAGCCCATGCGTTGTTCCTCCCTTTTGTTTATTCTTTCAACATACTGCGACACACGAGACAAACGAAAATGAACAAGACACTTTACTTTATCTAAGATGGCATGGGTGCCGAGATGTTGGAGGACAAAATCTTGCGGTTCAGCTAGCTCAAACAACTCGAGTACGGCTGCAAGCAACAACTTTGTGAGTTCCATTCCTTCTCGAGAAAACAGTGTTTGATGCAACTTTCTGGCAATGTTTCAATGACTCTAGGTACCTTAAAAGGGCACTCTGGCGTTTTCTTCATAGTCCCTGACCTGCCTGAAAATTTGCTGAACACACTAACAAACATAGCTGAAATAGTAACCCAAATATTGGGACAAAATAAAAATGCTTTTTTGCAAAGTTACTGTATTTACAATTTCAAGCCTCACTGCATTTTTCAAAGCGAAAGTTTCTACTGGCAACAACGAAAAAGAGATGCCACGGGAAGGCAGGGGTTCACTCTTTGGACCGCAGACTTTGTTCCCAACCGATTACAAGCAGGTTCATGGTGTCAAATGACTGCTTCAGCTCCAGCACTGGTGCGGCGCCCGCCTAGCAGCACGAAACGAAACAAGTGCTCGGCATAGTCCAATTTTAGACTGCCAGCTGGACGTGCAAGCCTGCCTTCCACTGACGTGGCGGCACCGAAAACCGCGTACACATTTGAACGTTGGTTTTGGCGTCATTTCCACTCGCTGACGGCTATTGCGAATTTCGCGATACCAAGTAGCATACCGGAAAGGGTAAAGGCAGGCGATTTCGAAAATATGGTTAGTTGGGGTAGCTAAACACCCGTGGTGTCTGGAGTGCGTCTACGACCAGTGCGTTTACGGCACGACAAGACGGATCCTGTGACTCAATTTGCTGCCACTTCGGGACCGCTTTTCACGCGTGGGCGGGACGCCAGACGCATTGGTCACAGACGGGTTCCGGGCACCGTACTGCCGCAAAGCGGACCGTCACCTTTCTGCAGGCTGGTGGGCAGGCCCAGGTGCCTCAGGTGGGGCTCCAGGGAGTGCTGGAACTGGGGCAGCGGACCGGCGTCCAGGAAGACCCGCTCCGTGGCCCGGAACCCCGACCGCGCAAAGTCCGGATCACTGTACTCCTCGAACCACCTGCGTCACGAAGGAAGAGGCTGAGTTTCGGTAGGTAATTGGTCGGCGGCACGGCGCCGACCAATCGCGGTAGGCGAGGATGTTCCAGTCCCCGCCGCGTAGCTTGGGGCCCCAGAAGCGTCCTAACGCCCAACCTGCCTCAGGTATCCAACATCGGTTATAGATACTCTGCACCGTAATTTCTTTCCTGCACGAGACATCTTTTTAATTAAACATTTCTCAGTGCAGCAGGGCCCATGATGAATTTGCATCATTAAACGTGCAATCGTCATCATCGGCTTCGAGTAGCAGCCAACAAATCTCCCCTCTTTCGACATTCTCAGAGTGAAACGGCACAGAAGCTTACAAGCTCTGTTTGACGAAAACGTTGAGGAGAAAGGTAAGACTGTTCGTAGATAGAATTAGGAGAGCGCGTTGGTCAAACATCTTGATGTGTGAACGCAAAAGGAGACAACGAACACACAGAAACACGTCGGACACGGACAGTGCGACGCGCGAATGCAGCGTAGGTTGGCTCTGCTCGATCTAGAAACCCACTCTACCTTGGGGTGAGGATGGAGCACACATTACCTATAAGCCTACAGAAATCAATCTGAAGTGCATGCACGCACATCTTTCTGGTGGCCTACCTACAGCTTTTTTTACCGAGAGCAACAGCAAGCAGGAAACACTTTTGTTGTACAGCAATGTTGTTTGGTGATAGTATATTTCCTCCACAAGTTCTCAACTTGTGTATTCACAAATATGGCTGACGAGAATACAAAGAAGTACAAAAAGGCAATGGAGCTATGCTTTTCTTCCCAAATACTATGTTTTGGGACAATACACCTTTCAACATGTGTCACTGTCTCATCTGACCCAAATGGGATGGTATGATTAAACGAACAAGTCACTGGTACCTCCTGGTCCTGTTGTCCACAACATGTGATAAGCCAGAAGTCCAAACAAATCACTATAAGTGTTTGGAAACAGCTGTGCCACCTACTTTGATGGCTCCTGTTTTTGCTTTTGTTGTTAATAATAATACTAATAACATGCTTTATTTAATAGATACTGTCAAGCCTAAGAGTGACCACAAGTGACCTTCAGTTGTTCGCAGTGACGACAGAGATGTCTGGCCATACTCAGTTAATATGTTAAGGGATCCCCCTTAATTTATTAAGCTGAAATTTACTATACTCATGTATTTCTCAGTGGTGATTTTTAAATATGAAATTAGTTTCCAGATAGCTTTACTAGATCCTGAGTTATCAATAAATTTGTAATTTTAATTAGGTCCTCTTTACGGGTCGTTAGCGTTAAATTCTTCAAAATATTTCAGAAATTTTTATAGAATGGCATTCACCAAGATGTGCTTTGTGCGGTGATGCTATTTTTGTTGCTTTATATGTCATAGAATAATTTAAATTAATTAGTCTCAAAAATATATAGCCTCCAATTTTGTGCAACTTGACTGCAAATGATTTTTACCAATGTAATATCATTAAACCAGGCTTAAAATAGCATCATCGCACAAAACATGTCTTGGTGAATGCAATTCTAAAATTTTCTGAAATATTCCGAAGAATTTTATGCTAGCGACCAATAAAGAGGACCTAATTAAAATTAAAAATTTATTGATAACTCAGGATCTAGTAAAGGTATCTGAAAACTAATTGCATATTTGAAATCACCACTGAAAAATACACGAGTATAGTAAATTTCAGCACGATACATGAAAAATAAAGAATAAAAAGTTGAAGACCAGCATCCCCCTTAACTATCGTGCAAAATTAAAGCAAGGAAAAAATATGCAAAATTCAACATAGACAAGTAACATGTTTCTTTATGTCCCAGATGCTTAAAGACATGGAACTAAATTCTAATGTGCAAGCACATTTGGGGCCAGAAAACCTTGCCACTTGGATCATAGACGGCACTGCCAAACTGCATGGTCCGACAGATATTGCTAGAGAAGGTGTGGCAATTTTGGGAAAGCTTTTGGCTGTTCAAGGCAGACGAAGATGTGCAGAGCTAGATTTAAGGAAATAGACATAGTATGTGAGGCATATGAAGAGGGAGATGAGACAGCTGAGCGCTTGATACCCTACAGCAAAGGGCTTCCAACCTTTAGTTGCCAAAGGCACGGGTGATTTAGTGACTGGTTTGGGGCTTAAAGGGGCACAAAAGCAATTTCGGAATATGTGCTTTTATGATGGTTACTCAATCTAGGCACTCTAAACATCAGACAAAACCCAAAATTATGGTAATATGCGGCCTATTTATCTAAGTAACACACTAATCTCTGATCACATTGTGATCACAAAAAAAAAAAGATGTGCAAAATTATAATTTAGGATTTCATAAAATGCTTGAAGTGCACAAATTGATGTATCTGCATAAAAAAAAAAAGAAAAACTCCAAAACCTTTATTATCATTTTTTAAAGGGATGCTGAACCGAAATCTGGATTCCACGAAACATGTGGCAAAAGCGTGCAACGGGATGCTACAAACACCAAAACATCACTCATACAGCGATATCTCAAACGGATGACCGTATTTTTCAAGAAAAGGAGGCGCATTTGACAGGTTTGTTGACGTCATGTTTCTCCGAGAAGGAGAAGGAACGACCTCGTGTCTTCTCCGCCTCGCCGCCTTGAGGGAGCGAAGCGAAGAGAGGAGGAAACTAGGTATCTTGACGTCACGCGCCTCGTCGGCCTTGTTCAATCTCGACCTCTTTTTCTCAAAATACGGCCGTCCATTCGAGATATCGCCTTACGAGTAGTGTTGTAGGGATTGTAGCGTCCGCCTACATCTCCTGCATTGTTTTTCTGAAATCCAAATTTCGGTTCACCATCCCTTTAAAGGGCAACTTCGGTCGAAAACGAAACTAAAATAAATGACTGGCATTGCTTTAGTGGCACGAAATATGATCACAGCCGAAGTGTTATGTCAAAGTGAAATCGCACACTCCACAAAAACCGATTTTAAAGATGAGACCAGCTGCTCTTTAGCGGGCAGCAAGCAGGTTAGCTTTTGGTCAAGGAACACTGGTGCAGCACCCTTGTGACGTCACATCGCGGCTGCACGGCTGATGATCAGTGTTGCCATTCCTCTAGCAGATAATTTCGGTTTTGCCGTAGACACCGAAACCAAACTTTAAGCCGTAATATTTATAAAACTACAAAAAAAAATATATATATATATATATTTATATACACCTTGTACTTTAGGGACACTTTTTTTTAGCTGAAAACACCCATAATCCCCAATTCAAAAATATTGACCAAAGTTTCCCAGTGAGAAAAAAATAAATAAAAAGCTTCCGCCAAACTTTTGTGAATGAAGAATCCATTCATTTGAGCGAGTCTTGATGTCACGTGGTCATGTGACGCCACAGGACCATGACCGTGACGTTAGAGGTCTGCCTGGGTACGGGCCAGGCTTCACGGCTACATTCACGAAGGGCAAGGGCCTTGCATTCGTGTCTACAAGGCGGGCCAAAGCAAGCCAAACAGGCCGTAACCTTTTCGTTTCGCAGCAATGTTTTTGGAAGCTTATTTGAGGGTGGCGGGGTTGTGGGAGGGACTACAGTGGGGAAGGTCCAAATGCTAAAAGCATCTGTGTTTGCTTGGCTCGGTGTCTGCGCACCGAATGCTTTCCCAGAGCACCAGAGCCGCGAGGTTAATTTTTGTTGCCTGCGGCGGCCACCATCGTATAGTCACTTCTCCCCATCAGCACGCATACACATGCACCGACAGAATGCGTACTCATGCAGGCGTACTCATGTGCATCCACAATGTGAGTGAAAAGGTTTGCCCCCAGGGCACTTTTCCTAAACTATTTCTCAGACCACTGCAAGAGACGGCAGCATTTTTTTAACATATATATATTTTTTTCAATTGTACACAGCAGCAGTGAGCAATTTAGAACTTTGCCCGTCTTTAGCCCAAACTTGTCGCAATGTTTCCATTCCTTTGCAACTTTCAGTGATGTGATTGGCCTAAGCCATTTTGAAGCACCTTTCGGAGCAACCAAAACAGTGTTTTGGAGCAGCAAATGTGGCCTTCGGAGCAAAAAAAGAAACAGTGTTTTGGAGCAGCAAAAGAGGGTTTTGGAGCAGCCAAGACAGTGTTTCGGAGCAGCAAAAGTGGCTTTTGGAGTAGATATGCTTAGAAAAATAAAAATATTTGTTTCAAGTGCTGTACAAACAAAAGGCACTTTGTGTTGTGTTGTGTTCTGATGTGACGTGTTGTGACGGAACTCGCTGCTTGTGTTTTTACTGCTGAGACATCCCACAAGTGTACAGTGCTGTAGGCTTTGCCGAGCAATTCCGAAAACCTCTTGCAACCATTTTACTGGTTCCCGACGTGCCAGATTTTCGTCAAAAGTAAGCAAACGTAAAACAAAGGATTCCAAGCGTCCCGGCTGGTTCCTCTATTGTGCAATCATGTTTGCATGCACGTGAGGGCAACTTCGGCAGGCTTTCAGTTGCTCGTGCTTCGTCGCGCAAGCGGAGACAATGGTTGTTCGATCAAAACCAGAACCACGCCACTCCGCTCCGTCGCCGACTGATTCCCAAAATTGTATGCAAAATGTAACTGTCAAGCATACAACCAAAAAAAAACAACAAAAACAGTCCAGCGGCACATGTTTCCCAGGCCGGCAAACAAGGTACAAGCTAAACATACACACACACACAAAAAAAGAAAGAACCTGAGCGCATCAATGCAAGTCATCGCGAGCCAGGGTTGAAAAGTTCTTTAAGCGCTTTGTGCAACGACTGAAATCGAGACAAACAAGCGCGCTGTGCGGGTTCAGCATGCAGACATTGCCTTCTTTGCTTTAGCTCACTTCTCTACACCAACTTTCTTTCGCAGCAAATTTTTCACGTACCGGGGTCCCCCTCGAAAGAAAGCCCACCGGGAGAAACCTAGATAATCAATACTTCGACACAGCAGTCTTTGAGTCAGAAGAGAGATTTTAATAGTAATGTATAATTTAAACAACAAGAATGTTGATGAATATGCGGTGGTACTTGGTTTCATTTTAGAAAGCGACATATCTGTAGCGACGTGGGGACGGCAACACCCGACGTCTCGCGACCACAGTGATTGGAAGGCAGGGACCAAATATAGTTTTCCCACGGCCATTGCTTTCAGGAGCGAGTGCTTCAGCTCGGGTGGTTATCATTAGAGCTTGTTCTCGTTTTGACCTTCTCACTTGGCCCTTCTCAAAACAACCATTCTCAAAAAGATCTTCTCTCTTGGACCTGTCGCATTTGGTCCTTTCCCGTTTCGTCTTTCACATTCCAACCCTCCTCATTGGGGCCCGTTCTCGTTTCGCCCTTTTCACCTAGCCCTTTTCATAACAGCCATTTTCAAAAATATCTCTGACCCGTCGCACTTGACTCTTTCTATACCAAAATCGTTTTTTTAGGGTATTATTAATAAATACATCGATATAATTTGTGTATGTGTGTGTGTGCCATGCTACAGTCATACTCTCTCTGCTAAGGATTTTAGCAGTGCGTCGAGGTCGTCGTGAAAAGCTACTAGCTGACAATAAAACAGACCAACTATTTATCGCAGCCAGATCATGTTCCGAAATGTCACGTTGTTTGAGGTCTCTCGACTTGGGACAATGCCACCACTTCTATAATGCAGTGGTTCTCAAAAGGGGTCTGCGAAGGCATCCTAGGGGTCCGCAAAGCCCTGTCTCATCAGTCAGGCACAGCAATATTAGTTGTCTGCCTTCACGTTGAGAAGAAACGTTCCAATTTTCGGGAGAGTACTCTCGTGTGTATGTCAATGAGATAAGTCTACTTCACACTAGCAATTAGTCATATCCATTTATTAAATCATTATCATGATAACCTATACCTTTCAATTCCCCTCACCCTGAACGGGGTCCTCCATCATCTCCGCCTTTCTACAAAGAGTCAACGAAACATCAATGGTTGAAAACCACTGCTATTATGTATGCTATTTCTGTTCAGACAAAGTTTCCAAATTAAATGTTCATCGCTTTTTTTCTCTCGTTTGCTTAGAGGAAGGGAAGCAGGCGTCAATGTACGATTCTCAGTGTGTACTATCTTGATCACAGTTAGCGGGAACGCCGGAGCGCGTGGCAGCGGGCACTATCAGAGCGCTCTACCGGACTGGCGCGGCAACTGCTGCGCGCATGCGCATCGCGCGTGCGGCGAGGATTATATTCTCGTCGCGCCGCATCACGCCATCTGAGCGCTCGTCTGTCGTCTGCTACGGCGCGTCGTCTGCTACCTGTATCGTCTGCTACGCCTGTCGTCTTCTACGGGAGTCGTCTGCTACGTGTGTCGTCTGCTACGCCAGCCTCACCTGCTACGTAGGTGTTGTCTGCTACGTGTGTTGGCATGGCCACGGCTGTTGTCTACCATGCGCATGCTTCTGGTGATAGCAAGAACTTCGGCATAGCCCAAAGGTGGTGAACCCTAAAATAAAATTTCCTCCAATGTGCTCATCTGCTTTCCCGGTTTAGTTTCAGTATTTGTTAACCCTTTGATGGTTACTGCCGTACTTGTACGGCAGCGCGAGTGCGTCCCGCAAGGTTTCTGCCGTACATGTACGTCCGCGACTGCTCGTACGTCCGCGACTGCTCGTTCAAAAATTCGCGCCTCTTCTTGAACGGGAGCGTTCGCGGGGAGAGTGCTGCCATCTGGTAGGTTTGTAGGGAACTACAACCGTGTAATTGCGGTCATGTTCCTTTTGGCGCGGCTTTTTGAAATTGCGAAACTGGACGCTCTGTGTAAGTGATGCTTCGAGATAGCCGCGCGTGCCGGCTGCTCCGGAGGTAGCGTAGCGGAGACTGGAGCGATGGCTCTTCGGGTTCAGACTTTGAACCATTCTCGAACTCGGAGTCGGATAACAGCTCGACATCCGACGCACAACTGGAAACCAGCTCGGTTCGAAGTCCGGAGTCTAACACACAGCCGCTCTGTCTTCTAGACTGTCTCGGAAGCGGGCGCGTCGAAGTTTTGGCCCTTTCTGTTTTGTTCAGCCTGCAGCGAGTGTGCTGCAGATGTTTAGAAGTGTGTGTACTATTTATTTTAAGTCTTAGATTTTTTTATGCGACAATAAACTAGTGTATAATCTTTGCTAACGCACCGAGTAAAAAAACCCAACCACGGGGGCGGGTCTTTGAAAAAAAAATGCGACCATGAAAGGGTTAAAGCAAATAAACATTGACTTTTTTATTCTCGCGTCAGTCTGCACCAGCCATCGCCCGACCCCGCTTCCTGTGAAGTCTAGAGCTATCTCGGGCGCGGTAATCATAGACTAATTGTCGGCCAGCGCGTCTGCATCATTAATTAACGTGGTCCTGACTTTGATAACTGCATTTATAGCTTGTGGTTCTTGTCTTCCTTACTGTTATTGCCTTTTGGCCTGTGATAGAGGTGTGTTGGTGACTGCGGGTGCAGACGTCTAAGATTTCTGCCCATAAGGCTTGCTGCAGCCGATTGCTGTAATGACGACGTTGTGTCAGTAGTGTCGGGTAAGAAAAGTGCAAACTTTATTGCTGAAGTGAAACTTAATGGCTGCTACCTGCACTCAAAGGAAAATCGAGTCAACTAAGACAGGCTCAGTAACGGGTCATATCCCCGTTTCGCTCGACTACAGCCGCCATCCTTGACGGCAGCGAGTCGTAAAGACTTGACACGAAAGACGCGTCTCCTTTCAAACGTTCCCATTCTGCTTGGACTGCGTCCCACAGCTGGTCTTCTGTGGCGGAATAAATAGGAGTCCGCACCATGGCCGCCTTCATTCGGCCCCACACGTTCTCAATGATGTTGAGGTCCGCGCCCTTCGGAACCCATGGCAACTCCTCTATGCCGCACTGCCGCAAGTGGTCCTTCACGGTGCGCGCAGTGTGGATGGGCGCGAGATCTTGCTGAAAAAGGAAGTTCCCGTCGGGGAAGAGACCACTCCGAACGAAGGGTATAAGGACGGTGTCCACCACGTCGCAGTAACTGGTCGATGTCAGCCTCCCGACTATGCGGTGCAGAGGACCGAGGCCATGTTTTGAGATGGCACCCCAAACGTTCACGGACGTCCTGCCGCTGGAAGCAACGCGCTGCACGTAGGCAGGATCGTTCCTGCAGGAGCGCATCGACCCTAGTTGAGCGGTGTGATTTTTCAGCCAAGCTATCGAACTGTATACACAAAAATTACGCAGGTAAAGAGGAGAAAGGAACAAAGACTGTCACGACTACCCATATGAGCCAACAATAATAAAAAACAAATAAACAACGTAATTAGCTTTAACTAACAATGGATACATTGCGAATAACATAGCAGAAAATTTAACTGTTAAGGGACCCCAGCCTTTTATCAAACGGAATTGCAGTAAATCACGAGTGTGTAGCGAGAACGTAAACGAACGACGAAATATTTCCGCAACGAAAACAATTATCAAGATCTACGTAGAACAGCTAACATACTAAGCAGGCCTTACCGTGCGCCGCGGGGTCGCCACACACGCACGCGTTCGTCTTGCCTGGTGGAGAACGTCGATTCGTCTGAAAAGACGACCCGGCCCCAGTCATCCGCCGTCCACGACGCATGTCCCATCGCAAAGCGGAGCCTCGCTTCCTTGTTTGAAGGAGATAGCAGGGGCTTCTGCGCTGCCATGGCGCTATGCAGGCCGGCGCTTGCCAACCTCCGACGAATTGTCACGTCCGAAACGTCCAATTCCAGCTCCTCTCGGATTTCCCTGGCCGAAAGAAAGGGTCCTCGACGACAGCGGCAATAATGTAACGGTCCTCATCCTCGGTCGTCGCTCTTGGGGGAGTCCCTCGAGGTGCGTCGTGGATCCGGCCTTCATAACGGAAAGCTTGAACGATCCTATTAACCGTCTTTAGAGGCCTATTTACAAGGGCCCCGATGGCCCGCTGCGAGTGCCCTTTCTGGGAGAGCTCGATGATCAATCGCCTGTCCGCCTCTGGAACTCTGGCCATGACGAGGTGCAGCAATCGTTCTGACAGCAATGCAAAGGCGCCTAAATTTATCAAGCACACCGCATGCGGGGAGGGGGCCTCGAATATTCTTTTAATAAAATATAAGAAACAAAAAAGGTATGATACTGTATCATGCATCAAAATATTCGCATGCTTATCGCATGCCCGTGGGCTGATAAGTTCATCTACACGCATTTTAACCCCTGCGCTTCCATGCGACATGCTTCGCGTAGAAGACGACGCCCGTAGCAGACGACGCGCGAGCGCTCCGATGACGCGATGCGCGCGATGAGAGCATATTCCCTCAGCAGGCGCGATGCGCATGCGCTGGAACTTGCGCGCCGGGCCGTTAGGCTGCTCTGATAGTACCCGCTGCCACGCGCTCCGGCGTTCCCGCTAACTGTGATCAAGATAGTACCTTCACACATAACATATATCTGATGGTATGTTGGGGGCCCAAGCAAGGTAAGGCTCATCAACAAAGCCGCGAAGGCATAACGACGTTAGAAGCATGCCGAACTAGTGCCATTCGGTCGTAGCGCGAACGGGCGAAACGAGAATGGGTCCAGTTGCGAAAAACACGACTCGGATCTTATGAGAAGGTTCAAACGAGGAAGGGATCAAAAGAGAATGGGTCGAAATGTGCAAGGTTCAAATGCGAATGGGACGTTTTGAGATACACCCCTTCAGCTCACAAAGTAACTCCTGCCACGTAAAAACGTGGTTTCGTTTCACAGCATGACGGCATGGCTGGTACCCGGCATGCCAGCGTCGGAGCGTCCGCACACACCCGCATCTTCGTTGAAAATATATAAAAAATCAGCAGAACCCATCCTTTGGGAATGATTATCTACGTTAATGCGAATAGCATCAAACGGTGCGGAGTTATGCGCGTTCGTCAGGTGGCCGGCACACTCTAGATACGCCAGCCCACTCTTGAGGCGATTCTAAATTTGTTGACACTTTCACAGCCCTGCGCACGATCTCCGCAGCCCAGCACGTGCGTTTGTGTCACTTAGGAAGGCGAGCAAAGCACGCGCCATACGCACAAACACTCAAAATGGTACCGACCAGACTTTCTGGCGTCTCAGCTAGTCTCAACCAACGGTACTCTAAACGGTTGTTTATATCTTTACCATAGGACGCGCTTTACAGCGCTGTCACAGCTACCGGTGCGCGCGCATTCCATGCACGAGGGCTCATTCCGCTCTCGTGAGGCTGAGCACGGCCGCTACATCACCCTCTCCCGAGCGCGGGGAGAGGGTGAGCTAGCGGCCGTGCTCAGCCTCACAGGCGGAATGAGCCCTCGTGCATGGAACGCGCGCACCGGTAGCTGTGACAGCGCTGTAAAGCGCGTCCTATGGTAAAGATATAAACAACCGTTTAGAGTGCGTTGAATGACTGCCTTCATAGCTCTGTGGTTAGCGCGTCTGCCTGCTGATCAAAGGGTCAACGGTTCGAATCCCAGCCGGCGCCGGTCTTTTTTATTTATTTATCGACCCGCGGCGTAAGAGGTTAGATAGCCAGATAGATAGATAGATACATAGACGAAAAGTGCGTGAAGTATCCAAATAATGCTATTCGCATTAAAAAAGAAGACCCGAGACGAAACGCGAGACGGCGGGAAAATCATGCAAGACCAGATGGACGATTGATACAGGCTACTTTGTAGTCGGGCGACCACTTGCGCCACATAACACACGCATGCTCAATCAAAGTACTCAGTTTAGCTTTAATTTTAAATGGCAAACCAAAATTGTTTTTTTTTTGTTTTTTTTTTGCGCAGTTTTGGCGCAGATTATTTTTATTTTGGCAAAATGTAGCAGGATGCAGCAGGGTTAGTCCCTTGGCGCAGTTTGGGGAAAATGGCGCAGCAATCACATTACTGAACTTTGGCACATGGTTTTGTGTACTGTTGCTCGCCATTTTTATTCTTCGGTTCGTATAATTTTTTTTTTTTAAGAGTTTGCAGATTAATCACACTCATATTAGCACAAAAAAAAAAAAAAACTTTTAATTTTTTTTACATTAATGAAGAAGGAAACCAGCGAAGCTGCTACTATGGTCAGACAACCTCAAGGACGCCGCCCAAGGACGACGTATAGGACGACCTCAAGGACGACGGATCTAGGACAACCTCAAGGACGATTTCGAAGACGTCTAGGACGACCTCAAGGAGACTCTTGGGACGACCTCAAGACGACCTCAAGATGACTACAACGACCTTGAGGACAACCTCTTGGACGACATCAAGGACGACCTCAAGGACAACTTCTAGGATGACCTCGAGGACAACCTCTCGGACAACCTCAAGGACGACCTCAAGGATGACATCTAGGACGACACGTAGAGAAATTCAGCCTTTCCACTCTGGTGAAAACCAGAGTGGAAAGGCTGGAAAGGTTGTCGCCATCTATGAGCAAGGCCGGCAAGCCGATTGTCTGGTTGCCGCCGTCGCTCATAGATGGCGGTAGCTGTCCAGAGTTTTGTGTCGACATTTCTTTGCGGGGGACACGATCCTGGGGAAAGTAGCCTTTAAAGGGATGGTGAACCGAAATTCGGATTTCAGAAAACAATGCAGAAACTGTAGGCGGGACGCTACAATCTCTACAACACTACTCGTAAGGCGATATCTCAAATGGACGGCCATATTTTTGGAAAAAGAGGTCGAGATGTGAACGAGGCCGACGAGGCGCGTGACGTCAACCCCATATCTGGCTTCCTCCTCTCTCCGCTTCGCCCCCTCAATGCGGCGAGGCGGAGAAGACGCAAGGTCGTTCCCTCTCCTCGACTCTTCTCGGAGAAACAAGACGTCAACATATCTGTCAAATGCACCTCCTTTTTTAGAAAATTCGGTCATCCGTTCGAGATATCACTGTATGAGTGATGTTTTGGTGTTTGTAGCATCCTGTTGCACGCTTTTGCCGCCGTGTTTTCTGGAATCCAGATTTCGGTTCAGCATCCCTTTAGCTGTAAAAAGTTGCTTACTTCAGTGACTACGGGGTACTGCAGTCAATGTGTAACAGAGGCGAGTGAGCTGCTGTGCCAGGAAATTTGTGAGCTATTCATACAAAGCGAAAATAGAGCGGGCCTCCGTGGGCTCGTGAAGATTAGCCTCGGGCCGAGCTGAGCCGGGCCAGCTGTCAAAAATGGACAGTGGGTCGGGCTGGGTTGGGCTCCAAAATATCTGCCCGTGCAGACCCCTACGTGGCGTTACACTTCTCGCGATGCCGAGCCAAAACACAAACAGAAGCATTGCCCATACAATTTAGCAGAAAAGGATGTACGCTCCATCTGTGACGTAATATCTGTCCATGATGTTTCATCTCTTTTTCAAATCACATCCCAGCAAAACAATAAAATCTCTGTTTAGACAGTACCCTGATACTTGACAAAGAAAACTTTCAGCCTTTCCACTCTGGTGAAGAAGGAAGACCAGCGAAGCTGTACTATGGTGGGAATGCAGGGATGGAACTGGGCAAAGCAGTTTTGGAGCAATCTTGGGAGCAGAAAAAACTGCAGTTTGGAGCAGGCTTGGAGCAGCATAAACAAGGTATTGGAGCAAGTTGGGAGCAGCATACGAGTTTTAAGAACATTAAAATAGAGGCTAAATGTCACCTGGTATTTCAAAACTAAAGAATATATGGCATGCAGATAAATCCATGTGAACTTAACAGTTGTTTCAATAAACTTTGTAGTTGCAAATATTTTTTCACAAAATTACGTGCAAATTACAGAAAACAGATGAAGCAAAACTGCACATGACAGTGTGACACGTGATAAAACCGACTTGCAAAGAGGTAAATACAAACAGGTACAAATAGCTTTCATAGCTCAGCATGGACGAGTAAGGTGTACATAAAAATAAAATGCAGCTACGAAAATGGTTGTTCATTTTTCAGTGACTAGAATAAGATAATAAATGTCCTTGTACATATAAATCTATTGGGACTTCGTCAACTCCTAACGGAGAGACAACTTTTTCGAGATTCTGAGCCAATTTCGCAACAGCCTCCGCTAACAGCACTTGTCCAGATTCTGTCTTCTCGATCTCCTTTTTTTTTTTCATACCCGATTTATTCAATGACGGCGCATGCTGAAGCATAGTCCGCGAACAGGTGATGCACTGTTCAAGTTGTCGCTCTTCTTTCTGAAAACGAGCTTTCTTCGTAATCGCATCACATGTTCTTCCTCTTCTGCCTCTCGTCGTCTTGCTTTTCAACCTCTAGCCTTTCTGTGTAAACTTTACGAGACTTCTTCACACCTTGCAGCAAGTCTGTTGTCAAAGGCACTTTCGTGACATCACTGCCCAATTGCTTCAAAGCGCAATCAGCGCAATCACAATCTGGCAGCAAGACACGATCTGGCCGCTCGTCTCTTGCTCCGTCATTACGACTCACTGCTCGCTCGCCCCTGTTCCCAGGTTTTCTGCACGGGGCCGTGGCGCATGCTTGCTCCATTATTCAGATCTTCAGATGAAGAGACTCCAGGACTTCAGAAAAGCACGGTGAGCATGCAGCAACGGCAGCTAACATTGGCGGCAGCAACCTTCAGATACAGATTTTCGGATTCGGATCCACTGGCGTCCCGTTTGGACCAGAAGTTCTGGTGTCAATGTAGCCAACAGAAACTGCAATCCGGCTAATTTCGACGAGGCTCGTTTGTAATTTCAGTTTGGGAGCACCTTGGTGCAATTTTGTTCTTATTCATACTTTTGTATCACTGTAGCGCATCAAAAGTCATTAGGCGCACAATGGCGCAATTGGCGCAGCAGTTCCATCCCTGGGAATGAAACAATGGCCGGCTGCAAGTCGGCAAGCCAGAGTGGAAAGGCTGGAAAGGTTGCCGCCATCTATGAGCCGTCACTCATGGATGCCGGTAGCTGTCCAGAGTTTTGTGTCGAGATCTGTTTGCCCATGGACACGATACTGGGGAAACTATGCTGTAAAATGTGTGTTTTTGCGTCGGTAAACTTCGGTGCAAACGTTTATGTACCAAGAGTCGTACCACGACTTCCAGCGAGAACACCATTGGTGGTCACTATGATCGCAGGCCTGGTTACACCAGTCAATGGAAGCTAAACACCACCCACGAAGGATCCCTGCCGTGACAGAAATATACCAATTTCTCTCGGTCGAATCGCTTCTGTGTCTTATGTTTTCACCGGTGTGTAGGAAAAAAAAATCTAGATAATTTAAATCCGACATTTCTCAAAAGGACTAATCTGACAAACAATTTTTATTCAGAAGTGAAGTCTTTGCCATTAGGCACTTCAATGAAAGCACTTATTTGTGAGTTCCATGGAAGAATCTTTAAAGGAGCTGTGCAACAATTTCAATGCTTTGCTTGATAATTTGGGAGTTGGTGTCTCGACCTTTCTGGGTAAACAACAAAAACCACTTTTGCCTGCATGTCGTAGTTTTTCTTTCAAAAATTGACAAAGATTGAAGTTTTTGGCACCTCTCAACTCCTTCACCATCTTCCGAGTCACGTGCGCTCTGACGTGAATGGGGGATGCGCGAGGTTCCGGTGAAGCTCTCTCTCTAGGGCCATCAGTGAGCAGCGAGATCTCACCCGCTCGCGACCACATGACCACGTGCTTGCGCAGCGGGATCAACATGGTGACAGGAGGAAAGTCTTGCGTCCGGGTCCGGCCATCCCCGTCCGGCTCTGCCCCCGTCCCCCTCCGGCTTCTGGCGACTGCTCGCGGTAGTAGATAGAGCTGACGGTTCTGTTGGCCTCGGATAGATGACGCCACTAAAACTCCGTATAATAAGAGTTTGTCGATGATACCAGGTTTTTGACGCATTTATATTTATGTTCGAACGACAAGATTTATAGAAAAAGTACCTTTTATCGAGCAAGTATTTGCACAACTTCCTATCTTTTTACAAGTCCTCCATTGACGTCATGCAGCGCGGTTCTCATGGCCGCCGCTCGCAGCTGCAGGTCGGGAAATATTCTAACTTTTGTCTCGCGATTACGCGGCAGAGTCGCAACATTTTGAAGGAAGGAGATGTGTTTTCTGTCGTTTGTGACAAGATAAACAATGTCAAAAGTAGAAGATGCAAATTCTTTCAACGTTAAAATCGTTGCACAGCTCCTTTAAAGGGCAACTCTGCTTTAATTTTGTTTCTGAGAAAACAATGCAGTCCTCTTCAGTACCGCCTAGGAAGACCACACGTCCAATATTACGACTTAGTTCTGTCTAAATGCTTCTTAAATGGCCCGGCAAACTTTGCAATGCGCCAAGTGGCCATATCAGCTGACTCTAGCGGGCGAATTGAGGTGCAACCAACAGCACAAACAAGGCTACGGCGTTAGCGGAGTCAACATTCAGCTAAACATCGCCAAGATTGCCCCCTTTTTTCGTTTTTACCTCTCCGGGCAAGCGTGCCAGCAATATTTACTCGGCGCTCAGCGCTTCTTCAGAGCCGTCTGGCCGCCTTCTCCCATATCACAAAAGTCGTCGTCGTCTCACCGTTTGTGATTACTGTCTCTCAGAGTTTCAATCACACAACGTGCACAGACTGATGCCGCAGTTCTGCAGACGTCGTCGAACATCGTTGACACCAAAACGCGGTCGAGAGTGCGGTGCAGACGACAGTTGCATCTGGCACATGCCCGCCCCCACCGGCGGCCCGCCCGTTGTTGCGCAGAGGATGATGTGACATCTCGTACCATTTGATAGCCATGTTCTTGGCGGCCCAAGGCCAATGTTACCAGACGAAGCCGAAGTTTCGGTTTCGATTTCTGCTTACGTTGAAAATAAGATTTGACGAAATATATCAAATTTTTTGCAAAGCAAATCACGTAGTGCCTTTTTAATGTGAAATCACTCATTATTCCGAAATTTTGGGAACTGAGCCAAGTTGCCCTTTAGGTAATAATGATTTGTTGTCAGGGTAAACAAAGTGGTCCACCTCTGAGGTAAACAAAAATCAAGGTGTCGAGTTTCCACTTCATTTTGCTCTTGGAGGTTCAATATTGTTAAGAGCTACCAACTAAATACTACTTAGTAAGTAACACTTGACAAAACAGCTCTGTGCAGTTATCAGAGCAATAAACGAAACTCGAACTACTTTCAATATATCCAGAGTCGAAAGCAGTTCAACTGTATGTATGGTAGCAGTAGGACAAGAATACCAAACCGCAAGCTGTCTTTCAATTTAAAATGCGTTCCATTTCTGTTTTTGAAGAAGTGTTCATGGGACCGAGAGGGGAGGCGGGGGGGGAGAGAGAGTGTGTGTGTGTGTGTGTTTTTTTTTGGGGGGGGGGGGCAGGTGTGAGCCGGGCACTGCTTTAACACGCGAAGAGCCGCATGCGGCTCGCGAGCCACAGCTTGGCCACCCTTGATCTAGAGCAGGGTGGCCAGAGCTGACCCGGCCTAAGGGCCGCCCAAACGAAACCACGAAACTTCCTGGAGACGCCGCGGGGGGGGAGGGGGGGGGAGCAAATTTGCAAATTTTGTGCAGAGTCTGACTGTACGTACGAGTGCACAAGGCATGCACGGCAGTGCGTATAGGGGTACAAGGCTGCCAAGCCGCGAGCCGTACTTTACGCTGGCTGAAATTCCTTCTTTTTTCCTGGGGAGAAAACGCAGAAGGGGGGGGGGTCCTTTTACGAGGGATTCGCGAGCCGCACTTCGACCAGCAAGGAGCCGCATGCGGCTGCGCGAGGCCGCGGTTTGGCCACCCCTGATCTAGAGTATTCCCAGACAGTTTCATTTGTTTACAGTGCATGCTATTTTTTGATAAATTAAATTGCAGTCCACCAATGCTATAGGAAAGGTAGAGGTCTGAGCACTTTGAATGCGTTTTCTCCAACCCACTTTTTGGCATAAATCCCACCTAATAATATTATTGTTTCAGCATGAAACTATCGAGACTTGATATTTGCGGCTTATGTGCCGACATTTTATGGAGCCGGATACTATGAACTTAGATTTCGCATTTTCATGTTCCTTTATTATGAGAAAATTATAATTTGCAAAACTCGGTAAAGATAGAAACAAATTTTTTTTCATAACGTTTTTACTTTGAAAATTGCACTATTTCAGAAATTTCTTTTCATAGCAACCGGTAACAGGTATTCCAGTATGCATTCCACCAGAAAAATATGTGGTAATCAATACCATTTCTCAATGATAGATTGATTGAGCAGATTCCATGTTCTGGGGGTATAGTACCTCATAAAATTGGTTCACAGGGCTGAAACTCTGCATGCCCTCTTTCTATATGGCTACAAACACCGCCTGCAAATATCCCGCCGACTCGAGTGAGAGGTTCTAAAGTCGACATGCCCAGGTAGTGTCCCCCTTAATAGTGTTATAGTGAGTTGTAGTTGAATGACTAGTTAAATTTAGAATATGCTACTTTCTTTTTTTTGTTTGTTTGTTTAAGGTACATTTAAATTAATGAAAATAAATATGTAACATTTAATAACAATATGGGAGGTGAAAATATATTTAGAAAAAAATAACTTAAAGTTTATTTAAATAAAAAAAAAAATTGGTCTTGATATTACAAAAGTCACAATTTCTTTTATCTGGCTGTTACCAAGACACTGTGGGGAATAGGCGAAGTCCTCCCACCGCGTTACAAATATGGCGTCGTCGTGGTGGCATTACGAGTATGTGGGTGCTTGGCACCCACACAATACCCTGGCAGAAAAAATATTCTATCGTATATACGCGTGCAATGGCCGCACTCGTGTGGCCATTACCGAAAAAGATATATTTAAAAATTACCCGTGTATAGGCCGCACCTACGATTTTAGACTGGCTGGAAGTGCCATCTAGTTTGTATGCAGTGATGGAAGCGCATTTGACGTTTTGGAGCAGGTTCTGTAGCAGGCAAAATATTCGTTTGGAGCAGTTACTGTCGCTTGGAGCAGATGCCAAAGTCTGTTAACATATCATTAGTAAAAAAAAAAAAAAAAAAAAATTTTGTCTGCATCGGTAAATGAGTTTATATTTGATAATGGACTGAGGGTTTCTCTTTGATACTGGAGCATATTACTCGTTACCCTTTGTAATAAGAACAAATAGGACGCAAAAGGTACACAGAGCTTTCTTTTTAGAAATAAAGCTCTGGTCAGAGTAGGTTCCACTTACAATGGGTAGTAAACTAATTGATGAGAAATGAATCACACCTCAGTTTGGGTAAAGCCTCCTCCGCTCCCACATTTACACCCGATAGTTTATTTAGTCTGTATGTATAATTTCTGTGAAATTCCACCAATGTCACTACTGCGTGGTGCACATTAAAGACCCCAGGCTAGCAGTTGTACCGCACGGGCTAAATTGCTCATCTGCAGCTGAGACACCGGACGCCCACTGAGGCAGATTAACTTCCGGCGGTATAAACATACAACACATTTTTCTTTGATTTGCCATCAAAACCCAACACAATCACTAACACGTCTATCAGTAAAATGCGCCTCACCAAATTCTATCCGTTACCAAACTCAAGACTTGAATATAATAAACTGAAAAAAAAAACGCACCCCAAATATTATGAAAACCTACACCTGCGCTTACATTTGTTCAGATACAGCACAGCGTATTTCTTTTCTTTCTTTCTCGACGCAGCATTTGAAAACGAGATCGTATAATCGAGACCAAAGAATGTGGACCTGCAATAGTACTGAGCATAATTTACATGTATATCGTGCTAAACCAGACGCTCACCCATGTCAGCCACTACTCCTAGCACTCCGGTGCAAGTGCAAGGCGGTGAAGCTCGGCGCGTGGACTGGGGAGAGGCACCACGGAATCATATTGCAGACGTAATCAAGTGATCTCACCAGGAGTACAAGAGCCTGGTTCTGTCTTATCGCAGTAGCCGCTATCCTACTGTTTTGCACATGTTTCTCTCGCGACTTTGGCTCCTCACATCGCTGACATTGTCTGAAAGTTTAGAGGATGTCGGCGATCAAGCCGCCAGCACATCAACCGGCCAGCGCGGTGGACGAGCAATGTTAAAACTTCGTTTCACCTTAATTTAAAGTGCAGCCGACGCTACGAGCCAATGGGATCAACCAAAGAACGTCAAAGCGCGACATAGAGACATTCGACCATCTTCCTGTAATTGTTTTTTCATCGAATAAACGCAATCAAATGCAGCCGAATGTCCCGTGACTTGCGCTTTTACTATGTGTGTTCGTGATGTATGGTCAAGCCTCCGCTTGTGCTCTGCCCTAAGATGAAACAACATATACGGTGAGTAGAGACGCTGCGAAATACATATCTCTACCGTTTTTTTTTTCATTCCTACTTTTTGAATATTAGGGTCAACCAATTAAAAAAATATATCAATTCTTTTTGTTTTGCCCGTCTCGGCGCAGGTGTGGCGCAATTCTAGCTGCAGAATGGCACCTTAGCACAAGATGTGGCAGACTTTCGCTCACGGAGCAATTTGGCGCAAATGGCGCAGCACTTCCATCACTGTGTATGGCAAAAACTCAAAAAGATCTTTTTTTTTTTTTTTAAGTATTATTGCTGGCAGGTGAGCACTCACTTGGCTGGGACAGCCAACAACATTGAGGCACCAGCCAGGCCAGATCCAGCACTTGCTGAGATCCCTCGATACAAAGGGGTTAGCCCCAAATCCAATCCAAAATCCAGTTTGTGCCTCTCTCTTTATCTCGAACAATTCTGAACCGGACGCGCTTCACGCAACGTCACGGAACAGACTTGGCCATCATACCTGGAGGTATGACTGGCATGCCTCAGCCACTGGACGTTTCAGTGAACAGGTCCTTCAAATGCCGGATTTCGCCGTGCATACACTGAGTGGATGGCAACGACCGCCCCCAGAAAACCCGACTGGTCGGCTGAAGAGGGCGATCCCTTGAAGAGGTGTGTGACCAGAATCTCGAAACGTGGGCGGGAGTTCCCTTCAATATTGTGGAAAAAGCTTCCAAGTAACTGCAATTTCCAACAGGCTGGATGGCATGGGACGTCTCCTCATCTGGGACAGAGACGCTGAGACGAGTTCCGAAGATGAGTGCTCTACTCACGGACGAGTGAAAAGGACCTTGCACGCCTGTCTATGAACTATCGATAAATGTTTTCTTGTTCAACCAGGTACTTCCATTTAATGAAGGCAAGTAGTGACACTTTTGGCAAACAAAAAAGGATTTCCAAAAAAGTTTTTTTGTTTGTTCTCTGTGCAATGGCTGGCTCCCACCCGAAATCATAAAAAAAAAAATAATACGTGCAGCCATTACAAGGCCCAGCATACGGCATGGGCTAAAACATGACAATGGGAAGGTGAAGATAACCAGAGCAGGGTTTGCCTGACTGTTGGCAAGTCAGGGGAAACTTGAACAGTTTTTCGATTCTCCACCTATCCTGATCAATCTCAGGCGTGCGCACGCAGTTGCTAAAGGTACATATGCATGAAACGGATAGGAAATGTTTTAGAAATGATAGTATGGAGATGCACATACCCCAATTTTATAAAAATACACAGGCAAGTGTGTCTGTAACGAATCCTGGATAGAGCGGAATTACTCGTCCATATCGAACGGCAAAATATCCCTAACGAAAATGCATGTCAAATATACTTTTATAAAGGACAACCTAGTGGCTATATCGAACTCTGAAACGAAAAGTCGGCCCTCAGAAATGCCGCAAATGCTAAAAACCTGTCCTCACAAACACACACACACACACACAAAAAAAAAAAAAAAGATTTGAAGCACAAGTTGAAAAAACAAAAAAAAAAGGCACTCCGGCACTTCAAAGGCAAGGTCGAGGCGCGGCGGCGCGCTTGTCGGGAGTGTTCCGCGATTCGGGCATGCTTATGCAGCCCATGAATGCTTCTGTTCTGCACTTGGGCGATTGTGGCATGTGATACAATTTTGTCTGTTTGGTCCAAAATCATGTTACCACAAAAAGCGTGCATTTTCCTTCCCCGCCAAGCGCCGCCAAGCAAACCTCTTTTTGCGGACCTGCCCATGCACGCGTGGTGTCCTCCATTTTGCTTTTTTGCTGCCGCTTAACATGGACTTCGTTTTTTTCATGCGAATACATGCTTTGGCTACTTCACGCACTTTTCGAATTCCATGCAAGCTAGCGATCTGGCTATCTAACCGTCTCTACGCCGCCGGGCTCGAAATAATTAACTGAGAAGAGCGGCGGCGGCTGGGAAGTCCGGACGTCGTTGGGGCTTCCGGAATCAAAGGCGGCAGACGCGCCGAGCGGCAGGAGCGATGAAGGCGTCATTCACGCACTCTAAACGGTTGTTTATATCTTTACCATAGGGACGGCGCTTTACAGCGCCGTCACAGCTGCCGGTGCGCGGCGCATCTCCATGCACGAGGGCTCATTCCGCGTGAGGCTGAGCACGGTCGCTAGCTCACCCTCTCCCGCGCTCGGGAGAGGGTGATGTAGCGGCCGTGTTCAGCCTCACGAGAGCGGAATGAGCCCTCGTGCATGGAACGCGCGCGCACCGGTAGCTGTGACAGCGCTGTGCTGGCGTCCTATGGTAAAGATATAAACAACCGTTTAGAGCACCGTTGGTTGAGACTAACTGAGACGCCAAGGAAAGTCTGGTCGGTACCATTTTGAGTGTTTGTGTGTATGGCGCGTGCTTGCTCGCCTTCCTGGGCGACACAAACGCACGTGCTGGGCTGCGGAGATCGTGCGCATGGGCTGTGAAAGTCGTCAACAAATTTAAGAATACGCCTCAAGAGTGGGCTGGTCGTAGTCTAGAGTGTGCCGACACACCTGACGAACGCGCATAACTCCGGGCACCGTTTGATGCTATTCGCATTAACGTAGATAATCATTCCCAAAGGATGGGTCTCGATGATTTTCGAATGACCACTCCTTGAATTCCATCAAGCAACGACGGTATTTGACACGTTCTTGGACAAAGTCGAAATAATTAATTGAGAAGAGCGCGGCAAAAAGCAGTCGGCGTCGCCAGGGCTTCCGGAATCGCCGGAAGGCGCCGAAGCGACGAGCGTGAAGAGACAGCTTTCTTGACGCAGCCAGCGACTGTGGTCTTGTGATCTCGCCGGCGCAGCCTAGGAGTCTAGGTTGGAGAGATGGTCCACCTCAGACCGTGGGGACCGTCCGATGCACTGATAATGGACGCCTCTAAGGGAGATTGGTCGCGAGTGCGCACGCGCTGCGTTGTTGCATGTCGAGGAGGAGAGCGGGCGGAGAAGGGAGAATTTTTTTGCAAACAATCCACGATTCATGCTTTTGCCGCCTCCTCGCAGCTCGTATTGCAAATGCGGCCCGTAAACCACTTGACCTCAAATCGTGCAGTGGAAAATTCTGTAATCTAGGCTCTAGGCCGACCCGCGACCTCTTTACAAACAGTGGTTTCTACCAGCTTCGGCATGAATCCTGTTCTTGTTGGAGTTTAATACGCATGGAAGCGTACAAATGAGCGACGAGAGGGCTTTGTATAGATTTTGTCATAGAGGAGGAAAATCTCCCGCAAGAACATGCCTGCCATACTGCCAGCCTAGGTCGAAAGCACTGGTGCTTAGGGTTCACTGTAGGGTGAGCTATTTCTATATACTTCGCTCGAGTCTAGATGCTCCAATCCAGCAAACGTCGCAGCAGAAGAAACGATCCACTGAAGTATTTACACTAAAAAAGATTACTGCGCATTTAATGTCAATGTGTTGTATTTCAGAAATCCCAGGATTCAAATTCACTATATACGAGTTCTGATATAATAAACTACGGTATTTAGAACATAAAACTAATATGTGCATCTGAAAAAGTTTGTTAGTAAATCTGTTCGACTCTACATTGACAGACATTAGCTATTCACATTAAAAACAGTGGCTAGGTGCACGAGCCACTACCCATTCTCAAAAGTTCAGTCACACTCTTATCCGCCCATCCATACAACAAGAAATGAATACATGAAATGTAATGTGCCCTTCAAGCAAGAAGAAAAAAAAAAAAACACCAGCATAACATGTGCCCAAATTTAATTTGTCATTGCCTCCATAGCAGAAGTAACGAAGTTTGTCCGATTTCTAGCAGGATTAGGCTTAACCTGATTTCCCTAAAACTGGAAACAAGAGACAATGCCGACAATGAAGATAAAAGAACAAAAAAAAAAAAATTGTGCGACGTAAGAAAAGCGACAAAAGCGTCAAAATTCAAACGGGTTTCTCATCACTGTTGAGCTAGCAAAGCCCCCGCCCCCCCCCCCAGACCAGCACGTTCCGCCATAATCCAGTAATCCTTTCTACGCTCGAGATGTGGGAATACTAAAGCGCAGACAAATCCCATTATAAAAGATTTTTATTTCTTTTCCATACAAAAGCTGGTTGTACGGGGCAAGGTCCTGACATACCGCCGCTCTCGTCAACCTTGTAGCTCATCTATTATTTCAGTGTATTGAAGAGCCAAAATCGGCCATTCGTTCGTGTAAGCTGTATATGCTTCCCAGCGAAACCTGATCCCATTTGTCGACTTCTGCCTTTCCAGGTCCCTTTGCAGAAACAGTTTATCCATCGGTATGCAAAAGGCCCCCTGCGCTGAGGCCCGCTTCTGATGCGTGTCAGCTTTTCCAAGCATGCAATGAAAGGGATTGTCGCTAGGAAGTGGAAGGTATGCGCATTCGGCGGACGCGGCGCTGGATGTCGTTGCTGTTGCCGTCGCTGGCCCATCGCGGCCTGGCGATATCTGAATTTTATATGACCCTCTGCACGAGTAATTGAATTTATACTGATCCAATCGCACTCTAGCGTAAACGCTGCTTTCGGTGGCAACATTGGAGCTCTGACGTCACACAACACAAAGCGAGCATTTCTGTCTCACCGTTTCCCTGCGAGTGAACGCTCAGCGTGCTTCGTTTTTTGTGGTTGTGCTCGACTTGTTTCGTGAGTTAGGTGAGATTTTAGTTGCGCGGTTGGGTGCCACAACCACCGGGCAGCACGTGCGAGCCAAGACATGATCGTCTCCACACTGGTCCGCGAGACGTGCAGTGACGAGCAAAATGGACCGTCGCGTGCATAGGGACTGGGTTCCCGTCAAGATCGAGATCCCGCTTATGCAGCAATCATCTCACAGAAGAGAGCTACGAGCTGTCTGTCTATGCTGGAAAAAGTGGTGGAGAAACTGCATCGTGACGTCAACGGTGGGAGGAGCCTAATCTCCATCGCCAACAAACTACATCGGAAGAGAACTGCACCGTGAAGTGTCCGGTGACGTCGCCGAACAGTGGCGATTGAGTTGAAACTATATGGGGATTTTTTTCCCTACAGGAAATTTCGGAGAATCGCCGAGTGGGCTAGCGCACACCAGCTCGGAGCACGTGGAGCGAAAGCTCGCGCTGCAGAACCCAGGGGTCCTGAGCATCGCATTGGCGTGCGGTCGTTAATCACTACGGCGTGACGCACGTTAAGGACCCCAGGCTAGCAGTCGTACTGCACTGGCTAAATTGCTTATCTACAGTGGGTAACAATGTCACCACACTCAGGCAGACTAACCTCCTGCGGTATAAGCAACTAACGACAAATTTTACTTTTGACTTTGTTTGACTGCGTTAGTGAAACTTCTCTCGTGCTGGACGAAAAAGGAAAAAATGTTCCTTTAGAGGTTAAATTTTCGTTGAAGTAGGAAGCAAAAAAGAAGAAAAGAGAATATTTCCCTCAAGTTGGGGTTGTAGTAGAAGAGGAGGAAAAAGAAAATCACAGGGGTGGAACTCATGAAATGTACTTGGGAGCAGCCACGGGAGCAGCTGAAACAGCTGTTTTGGAGCAGGTTGGGAGCAGCTAAAACTACGTTCTGGAGCAGGCTAGGACTCAGGAGCAGCTCAGATCAGTTTTCATTGCACTTCAGCTTGTGTCTTAGACGAACACGGGAGCAATTTCAATTGTGCTTAGCAGCACAGATGAACATGAGTAGTTAGGGACCTAAGTAGATGGGATAACAGTGTAACAGATGCGAAAACTTGAAACTTTGTGAGCCTTAATGAGAATCAAGAAGCAAGTAGCCTATGTTTCTGAACATGGCGTCCTTGATGTTTTCTGATTGGCTTTCAGCTGCTCAAAACGCAAACCAGCACTGCTTATCGCACAACCCACACGTGCTCAACATAGTATTATATGCGCGAACCATGTGACGTGCGTAAGCAACGGACGTGCAGTTGCACGGAGGAACAGGGCAACAAATTTCGAGTTTATCATATTGTGCAACTCGATATCGAAGCAGCAGACCACGATTAACTAAGTTATCGTATTTGAAGCGATAAGCAGGAGCAAGGTTAAAGTACGCCGAGCAGATCTACCGCTCGCGTAAGAGCTGCTGGCCGGCAAGGTTTCGGATCGGACCGCGTTTCAGTTCTATCAAATCCCGATTTTTCTTGCGAGAATGCGGTTCCAACTTCTAACGATGAAGTACTAAAAGGAATGTTTTGCTCATTTGTTTTCAACTTGCTGACATCCGGATCCCGGGCCGCAGAGCCTCAGGCAATCTTACGCTTAACGACTCGACCTCACCTCGGCCGACTTGCTTAACCGCTTATGGTTGAAGGATAACAATCCAGTCGCAGGTGGTATGGCGCTTAGAATCCGAGTTTTTTTTTTTGCGCGTTTCCGACTCGGGATACACCGGGAGAATAAACAGAACAAAGGATTGCAAGGTTGACCAGGCTAAACGCGCTCATTGCTGCCAATCGAGTCGATAAAAACCGAAACCAAAACAAAATAAAAAGTTTTTGGGCGCACGTTTTGCGATTTGGCGCATAATGGCGCGAGGTATTGGCTGTGGCGCAGTTTCTGCAACATGGCGCAGGATGGCGCAGACACATGCGTCTGGCGCAAAATGGCGCAAATGGCGCAGCCGTTCCACCCCTGAAATCAGTTGCCCACGGTGTGTATGGTCGTATGGTCTTTTATTTATGTGTATGTTTATTCTAGTTCAGCTGACCTTACCTGAAGTAGTTGCTTTCAAATAAAGTATCTCTCTCTCTCTTCCACGTGAAGTATGAACGAACTAGCTCAACTTAAGCCTGTTACCGTTGCTTGCTTGGCTTTTCGCTCAGCAAAATCGCTTATATGGGGTGCACTCAAATGAAAACACAATCGTGTTGAATCGTGTAAGAGTATTTAGAATATTTATCGATCACGCCGCTGAACTTGCATCGCTCGAAGAACTTCCTTTTGTGAGCGCCTTCTCTGCTTGAGTTTGCTGGAAACACAGCCACTTCGATCCGAGGCAATCGATGATAGCGTTGGTGACATCAACAAGTACGCGACTCACAGAGCACTGGTGAACACCAATGTTTTCGTCGCTCCCGACGGTTCCCTGGAAGCCGCCAGCGGCGTAGAAGCGTAGAGCTGCGAGGACTTGTTGTTCGACCGTCAGCACACGGGGCCCTTCACGACGCCGCTGGAGCTTTCCGCGAAGCTGGTCGCACAGCCAGCGAGTCACCCCTTTGGTCAACCGGTATTCCACCACAAACCTCGCATCGCTTGTCTCGAAAGCATCCCGGTGATCTCTAAAAACTCGATCCGCTGGCGAACCCAACAGTAGAGATGCATATGTTAGGGTCGCCATCTTTTACGATGCAGATTGATCTCCGGCTTCGTCTCGACCACTCAGTTAACTGCATCGTCAAAGTGCATCGTGACGACATTTTGACGTCACCGCCAACTGCATCATTTTACGAGCATAGCTCGAACTGCATAGGGAAAAACTACATTTCAACGTCATGTCACGTGACCCGAGAGAATAGCCAATCAGTGCCCGATGCAGTTTTCTACATCATTGAGTTTGCGTTCCAGCATAGATAGACTGAGCTCTAACCGGACAGAAGGCTCGTAAGCTGAGGTGTGATGCTGTGCCAACGATATTAAAGTACGTCCATCCATTCCTCGTCGAAATCTGATCAATCAATTTGATTATGCAGCGAAACCGAAACCAACAGCTAGACCACCTGGAAACGATACCAGAAGTTGTATTTACGCTCGCGTGCAGCCAAATTCTGTTTGACCCACATGTGAAAATAGAGCGTGGCTACGATGCACGAAGCTCGTCCAAGCCAAGTGACGACATGCATTTGAACGATTCGCCGTTTGCTTCGACCCGCGGACATCGCCTCTGAGGGAACAACCCGCAGCCTCATTAGCGATCCAGTGGATCCGCAGAAATGCGTACCCAGATGCCGCTTCGTGTGGTACCTAGTTGCCGCTCCAGAGGCGAAATCTGCATCCTTTGCTTTGCAAGCGCTCCTAGTTCGATCGGCGGCCGTCGCAGTTGTGTTTGCGCGAAACGGCATACGTTTGCTCGAACTTAAGATTGTTTTCGAGTTATATCCTGGTAATATCCTGCTAAAAGGCGTGACTTTTTTTGCACACGCTTGGGAACTACATTAAAAAGAACATATTTCAGTAGGGTAAAGCCTCGGAGTCAATATAATTCGAAACAAAACACAAGACATCCATCGACCAACACTTGTTATCCCGACCATCCGACAAACGTTTGCGTTTTGTGGACGTCACGCAGCAGCTACGGATGTCAGCCATTGACACTGGCGAAATTCGGGGTGCAGTTTCGTGCATACGCTCATGAAAGGTTCAATTAATAACAGGAGATCCTATAGCAAAATAAAAATGACGCCTGTGTACATGAAGGCTCCCTCGACGTAATGAACGCATAAACTTAAGTACTTCCGGTTTCGACCGGACAATCCCTTTAAGGACCTGTTAACACCTACAGTGCAGTGCTACCTCAGTGCTTTCGAATCCTGGCCGAGGTGCCTGCAATCTGACGGAGGCATATTGCGGAGAAGGCTTTCGTGTAACTGAGCTTTCGGCTGCACGTCAAAAGATCCCCAGGTGGTCGAAATTAATCCTCAGTCCTCCGCTGGGGCGTGCCAGATGCCCGTCGTTGGTTTGGCACGTAAAACCCTCAAATTAAATTTTTTAACTCAGTGCTGAATTAACAGCGGAAACAGCACTGACGCAGCACACAGCCCTGATTATACCTTAGCACTGTCTCAGCACTGTGCACGGATCGTGCACATAAGTACTGCACGGCCCCAACTAAAAGAGCATGAGGTAGCATTGCACTGTATCAGTGCAGAGACATTAACAAAAGGGGGAAGGAGCATCTTTCGTACTAATCCTCAACGAGCCCAAATACAATGTTAGAGGGCACTTCTCCAACGTGTGTGCTTTCCAACTCACTTGAGCACCTTCTCCTTGGGGGCATTTGTGAAGAAGAGGCCGCACTGCCCCCGCAGGCGCTCGCTCACTCGGTGCAGGTTTTCCCGGTGGTCCTCGTCGATGCACCTCCCCAGCGCCACCGCCATCACCTTGTTCTTGCCAAAGTAGAACCTGCGGGAACGTCGGCAGGAAGCACGCCGATAACTAAGTAACTAGCTGTGGTAAAAGCAGTGACACTAGCATAACGTTCAACGACTGTTACAAGAATGCACAACTAAAGCAAGAGTATGGGTGTGTTTCGTGTTGCCCATCCCCCTTTTCAACCCTGCTGCCAGATCCCTATGTCCGTCCTTTACCATTCCCTTTGACTATCTTTCACCGTGTTCCAATGAAAAATGCTGGCATACTGAACCCCAGGAATCCCAGTTGAGTTGCCCGCAATCCGATGGAGATTAATTGTGAAGAATGCGCCACGCGACTCGAGATTTTCGTTGCACGCCCGAACGTTCCCAGGCGGTTAAAATTTCTCCTCAGTCCTTTGCTAGGGCATGTCAAATGCCCTTTGTTGGTTTGGTAAATAAAATCCTCAAATTTGATGTGATTCTTGAAACCCCTACAACTGCACAAGTTTCCCTTTTCCTTCTTCTTTTGCAGAGGAGATACTGGTTTATTCAAACTTGAAGGGACCACTCCATTTTGGTTTGATTAACCAGAAAACAGGAAACAGATTTAGTAATGCGAACTCCGTAAAGAAACACGGGCACAAGTGTGCAAGTGTGGAGCTAAACGAAGCGTGCTTTTTTTTACTAAGGTGACCACCCGTCCCGCAACTCGCGGGACCGTCCCGCATTGAGTGCTCATGTCCCGCATCCCGAGAGATATACCAAAATCTTCAAAATGTCCCGCATTTTGCACTGTCGTTGAATTTCCAATTCAACTCGTGGCCCTGCCGAACGACGGGGCACGGAGGTCGGTGGTAATCATGTGAATCGAGATGCTATGCCATTTTCTATCCAAGCATTGCGGGAGGGACCGTTTTTCTCGCAGGAGAACTGACGGGCGTGCGCAGTTGTGCCTGTCCTTTTGGTGGAAAAATATTGCGAGAACATTGCTCGCCAAAAGTTGAAAAATAAATTACTGTAATAGACCATTTGCTGTCTTACCCAAGCATCAAGGAGAATGCAGGGATTGGTGTTCCACGCGCCACACGCGCACGCCTTTCCTGTATAAAAGATTCAAAGTAAATAACCAAAAGAAAGCATTGACGAACGCGCGTGCAAGATGCCATTTGTTTTAGGTTTTTGCTTTGGAAAAGTTACTACTGCTGAGGCCAGCACGTGCGCTGTGGAACACCAATCCCTGCATTCTCCTTGATGCTTGGGTAAGACAGCAAATGGTCTATTATCTTCAGATCAAGCTGTGTCAATGCAAAAAAAAAAAATGCCATGAACTTTTTTTTTTTTTTTTTTAGTGAAGACGGTCAGATAAGGCATAAAGCCTACAACTCATTACGTTCGATAGACAAAAGTATAGGGTTTTAAATTTGTGCAGGAGCATGTTGGTAAGAGTAAGCATCAACAGGAAATAATAGGCCAAAAAGGATTAACTCTTTCTTCTTTCCTTTTAATGCATTGAGTTCTGCTGCAGTGAACTTTAAGTTTTTAACACATTTAAAAACATATTAGGCATTAAAAACATATTTGGCATATATACATATATTTACATATATATATAACTAGGAGCGAGTTATTTTAGCTTAATTGTCGCAATACAGTTTGCAGGGTGTATAACAGGCTCTCGGACAACACCGGATGATAACTGTCAGCAGAGCCACATTTCGTGGTGTGCGTGTTAATAAATATCCTTTAATAGTTCTTTTCTAGTTGCTGCAGTCGTAATAACATCGTCCTTCCCTTAACCCTGCCCCCCCTGCCCTGGGTCAGCATGTCCTGCATTTCACTAGCAGGGAGGTGGTCACCCTATTATTTACGCATTGCAATCCTGTTACAGAGCTGGGAATGCAAATAGCTTTGGACTGTTGGCTTCTTGTTCAGCACAGGGAATGAAAAATAGAGCCCTATGGTTACGTGTGTAGCAACAATGAGAGCGGCTATGTTAGCCACTGAGATTCTTTGATAACAGGATAGTATCCTGGCTGATTATCACTCATTCACAGTGCCGCCAATGTGGTTCTTTTCAGGAGTAAGGCCAGTTCCCATAGCTTCAAAAGCCGACCCAAAGTTCAAGAGCATGGCATATAGTATATGTGCGATTTTCAAATGGACTAAAATAAAAACCCGCCATGAAAATGTTCAGAATTCTACTCAAGGTACCCGAGATTCAGGGAACCAACCAAAAGGAAGAACAAATAGAGAAGTCTCAATACTTTTCCCAGCCTTACCATAAAATACCAAGCAGGCATCAATGTTGCTGAAACATTTGAAATACAAGCAAAGGACATATCAAGTGCCCACCCTAGCAAATGTAAGAGCCCACCGAGCTAACAGAGATACTCCTCCTTGTCACACGTTTCTCCCAACAAGCCTGCGCAAAACGGCGAACCTTTACACACGCACGCCGATGCGAAGCGGTGAAACTTGATGTGAGAGGGCCGACATGTTTGGGCTTGGATGGATGGACGGATGGTAATGGCTATACCCTTTGTAACGGGCAGCAGCTTGCGCCACCTAGCCTAACATTTCGTTAACTCTTCTTTCTTCAAATTTGTAGAAGTTTTGTTTTGAAAAGTGTTTCCACTGCTTATTTTTATCGGTATTTTTACCCCCTCCCTAGATCTTTTTTACCAATCTTCCAATCTCCTCTAGGTTACCCCAATTCTTTCCCTATTTATTCATCCATCCATGTCTGCCAATCTGCAGTCCTTCTCCTCCCTCCCTCTCCTCCCTCCCCTCCCTCCCCCCCTCCTCCTCCTCCTCCTCCTCCTCCTTCCTTCCTTCCTTCCTTCCTCTCCTCCCTCCCTCCTCCTCCCTCCCTCCTCCTCCTCCCTCCCTCCTCCCTCCTCCCTCCCTCCTCCTCCTCCCCCCCCCCTCCCCCAAGAGGGTGGAATGAAGCCCCATGACCATAAAATTAGATGTTCTATAGTTTCCCTTTCACGGTTGTATATGTCGCATATAGTGTCTATTTCCTGGAATTTAGCCCTATATATTTTCGTTCTTAACACTCCCGTTCTAGCTTCAAACAGCAATAAGACCTTCAATGAATTATCACCCAACTGTTCCTTCTTTATTTCTTGCTTTCGCGCACTGCATATTGTTAAAGCTGATTTCCCCTGCATCCTCTCTTCACACAATTTCCTCTCAGTTTCCTTCACTCCCTTTTCTACTAATATGCTCTAATCAGCCCTATCTCGGTAAGGACAGTGCAGTGTTGCCAACTCAAAGACCCCTTTATACAGGGTGTTTCACGAAAGATGGACAAATTCGATATTGTGAAAACTACGCGTACGCAACAAAAAAGGCTTGTGTCGTTTTGGTACTGGGCCAGGGGCCTATTTAGGAAATTTATTAAAGTCCGGGATAATTAGATTATTAATTATTTTTGCGTAATTAACTTTTTTTCATATTGTGTTTAGGAGCATGGTTTAATTAGAAAATTGCTCGGCATCATTAAAAAAACACTAAATCAACAAATTGCAGAACGATAGAAGGCACGCAAAGCATTTTACGGCTTTCTGAGAAACCGCACAAATTCGACGGGTTTTTAAGTTTCGGTTTGCTATCGGAGCGCATCTTGGCCCCGGCGGCACCGCGCCCCACAGAGATAGTGCAACCAACCTCTGCTGCGTCGCGCGATGACAGCGCAGCAGAGGTTGGTTGCACTATCCCTCCGCCCAAAACCAAAACGGCAAAAGCCTTTTTTTGTTGCGACGCATAGTTTTCGCAATATCGAATTTGTCCACCTTTCGTGAAACACCCTGTAGAAATACCAAACAAAACACTAAAAACTGGAAAATTGTTAGGTGCACACAATTGATTGCTGTAATTAGTCTAAAGAAGTACAAGGAATAAGAGAAGAATTAGAAGAGAGCTACGTTGTTCGAAACAGATCACTTTCATGCACAGAACAATGTCCACTGCGTGATCTTACTGTTCACAAGTGTCAACAGGTTTGCTGTCTGCCAAGCCTGCCGACGTATGCCTCCACCGTTCTGATCTTTAGTGCAATATTTTCTGGCAGTTCAAAGCTTCAGAGACCAAAATTCACATGCTTTGGAAAAAGTTCTGTTTAACAATTTATGCGACTCGTCTAACAACGCTTGGATCTTAAAGCACCCATGTTTTTGTATTCTTGCGCATAGTTAACTGGAAAACAACTTCATACATTCACACACAAATCAGTTGAAGGCATGTTTCGAGGTTTGTCACCACTGCAATATCTCAATGGCGTCGCAAATGTTAATCTCACCGACAAACATTTTGCTGCCAGCAAGAAAAACGACGACCGCACGACTCTTTACCTTACCAGAGAAATTAAGTTATTTACGATACATAAATGTAAATTTGAGAACATTTAAGACCACCAGAAAAAAAATGCTAACATGGCTTGACAACCACTAAACATTCCGCTGCCCGCAAAACAACCGTTTCTCTCGCTAGACGACTCAGAAGACCGCTAAATTAGCAACACTGGCAGTGCGGCTGCTTTCAAAATGAGTGATTCTGACAAACTCCGACACTGTTCCTACAGTCACTGAATGTTCCTATACCATCTCAATCGCACATTCACCTTCTGCTTTTCCGCCCTCAGTTCCTACGAGCATTCATCCCCATTTTTTTGGTGATTATCTCCAACTTCGGGGTGAATACTTGCTCTGTATTTTTACAGTAGGTACCTGCATGAATGTTTACGAGCTTGTTTGCATTATTATGTCGACTTCAAAATTCCAACTCGCTTGAGTTAGCCAAAAGTATCATCCGTCTTGGCTTGAAATGACGAGTTTGCCGTGGGAGCATTACAAGAACCAAGGTAAGACAGGGGACTTTTCAATATAAGACCTTTGATACAAATAAAATTTGGCTTTTCTTCCCACGATTAAATTCGGTCTACTTGTCACCAAAATCGAGAATGAATGTGCCAAGTGACTGCCTTGGCACATTCCTGGTGTTCCCAAGAAAAGATATCTGCCACCTCTCGATCACTAACATTTAGCACAAACCCAATGAAAGTCCTCGCACCGCCATTAGCCCAGCCCGCAAGTCCTAACAATGATGATGCCATTCTAGAGGCCACTTGCCACACACTCTGGCAGGAAACTGAATTGATCTGCGCGCGCTATTAACATCAAGTAGGAGCGGATGCAGCCGACCGGTATTCAGCTTTGATGATGTCGCGTCTGCACGAGTCATTGTGTGGCGACCAGCCTGGGCAAAGCAGCGTCAGTCCAAACATTTCTACTGTCAGTGCAAACATTTCTACTAAACTCCCTCGTATCCGGCAATGATGTTTGGGCAGCACATCTCTTGATGACAGTGGGAACCACAAGTTTAGCTGCAGCAAGGCAGAAACCTGGGCCGAATGGTACACGCTTTATGCAAGAGATAAAAAAGGAAGAAAGAGGTTTCAATCTCTCACCGGCTGTCTTTCCACTCCTGCCGTACGTCCTTGAGCTTCGTGTTCCTCATGTTGGAGACCGAGTACACGAACACTTTGTCATACTTGTCGAAGGCATCGCGCACCTGAAGCAAAGGACAGTTTAGCGGCGTGTCACTTTGGAAGCCAGGTTATCATTAATGCTTTACGAGCAGGCGGCCACAGTCAGCGACGGGATTAGAATGACAGGGAGTCCTTTCGGTTGTCCCTCCTCGTGCACGAGCTTCCTACTTCCATAGCACCTCGGCGCTCGCAAGTTTCGAGCGTGCACGCCCAACCAAAGCTTGGTGGAGGGCCAAGAGTGCGTGCCAAAGGCCAGACGTCTAAAGAAGAAACCCGGCCATTCCCACCTCGTCAGTGACTCAGCAAGAAAACGCTGCACCATCCTCACAACGTTTTCCTCATACGGCTAGCTCTTTACTGCAACCTGTTTACTTTTATAATGCCGCAAACCCCCCAACGAGTGCAGCCCCACGGTGAAAGATGTCGGGTGGGCGGTCTTCGAGAGTGCGAAAGCAAAGTCGAACCAAAACCGAGCAACAGAAAAGCGGGTGCTCGCTACGGTCGCGCACGACACGGGAACTGATGCCACAGATCGATGTGGCAGCAAATTCGCGTTCGGCGCACGGTAGCATGCGGGAACATGCTGTAAACTCGCATCTCGCGGGAACCGATGCAGCATATCACGACGAAGGCAGACCCAAGTTCTAAGGTGTGAGAAACTAGGGGAACCCGCCATAAAATCTCGCACACAAAGGGAACCAATACCGCAGACTACACCCACGGCAAACTCTGGTTCTACGGCGCTACAAACACGCGGGAACCCGCAGCAAACTCGCTCGCCATGCGAAGCGGCAGATCAAGGACATGGCAAACTAGCGTTCCGGGATGCTTTTTCTCGGAAGCACGCTGCGGCGGGAACACACAAATCGGCACAAACAACACTGGGTGTCAGCTTGTGCCACCTATGCTGCCGACAAAGCAAGAATGGCAGGGCATGTCTTTCGAAGGTCCAGCCTCCAGCACTTTGCCTTTCACCGTGCTTTGGCTGTGCATGTATGCTCGAGGGGCACGAAACGCCGAAGCGTCGTGTAAGTGACTAAAGACAACAGTGGTGGTGGCAGGGAAAGGCATGCCCACAGCATGCCTTTCCTCCTTTTGGCCGGATGGCACGAGCTGCTGCCCTATGGAACCATGGACACACGCTCCCTGCTATATTTTCTGAATATTTTTTTTATTTTACAAATATTAGCTGATGTTACGGTGCAAGATATATATGGGCATGGACACCGCGCGGTCGCAGCTGCCAGATGAAGTTGTCTCCTCGCCTTGGTCGCAAGCGGCGCCACCAAATAGCCCCTCAACGTGTGGCTAATGACGGCTTGTCTATGGCTCCCGTGCTTCTCTATGAGAGACACACTTGTTTTTTAAAGTCATTTTCTGGGTGGGCCGCATCACATAGAACTTGCACCAAGCACGCTTCTTGACAGTCCTTCATCACTGACGCCATAGTTTCTTGCCTCAACGCTGGCGACAACATTTTTGGAATGCGTTTAAGCGGAGAGGTCTCTGCACAGTGTTTGAGCCAGATGGCAAGGACACTTTTGTGATTTTGTTCGTTCCTTTATTCTTCCGTTGCACCGTCTGGACGGCGGAGACGCTGTCAGCTGAGGCTACTTGGGCGCGCGCCAACAGGACTTTTTCTGGTCGATCGTGTCACAATGTTCGCCGTGCTGTGTCCTCATCTATACGTGTCTTGCATTGATGTCGCATCGGCTGCCATTGCTCCTGTGCCCGTACCTTCTGCAGCATACTCTTCACACCACGGAATTTGTTCCTCTCAGGCTGAGAAGAACAAATTCCATGGGGCAAAATGTACGCTGCAGAAGGAACGGGCACAGGAGCAGCATGGTATGGAGAAATGGGTGCTGGTATGGTGCCATATAACGTCACGTGCGAGGCCTGTGTATATATCTTATGCTGTGCCCGCTATTAGACTAATACCCCTGTCAGACGGGCACCTAGAAGGACCTTTCCGCCAGAGCATCTTTAGTGTAAATGTGATTTAGGCAATGCCACACAACAAGTCAAATGGCATTTAGCATAAAGGTCCATTTCGTGAACCTGAAATCCCATAACTCCTTTACGGCTGCTAAAGGCATACTCTCATCAGCAGCGGTCTACACTACAGAAGAGAACTGAAATAAAAGATCGTACTGATATCTAAAATCAATGTTTTTTTTTGTTTTTATTATTGAAAAAATCAGCGGAACCCATCCTTTGGGAATGATTATCTACGTTAATGCGAATAGCATCAAACGGTGCGGAGTTATGCGCGTTCGTCAGGTGGCCGGCACACTCTAGATACGCCAGCCCACTCTTGAGGCGATTCTAAATTTGTTGACACTTTCACAGCCCTGCGCACGATCTCCGCAGCCCAGCACGTGCGTTTGTGTCACTTAGGAAGGCGAGCAAAGCACGCGCCATACGCACAAACACTCAAAATGGTACCGACCAGACTTTCTGGCGTCTCAGCTAGTCTCAACCAACGGTACTCTAAACGGTTGTTTATATCTTTACCATAGGACGCGCTTTACAGCGCTGTCACAGCTACCGGTGCGCGCACGTTCCATGCACGAGGAGCTCATTCCGCTCTCGTGAGGCTGAGCACGGCCGCTACATCACCCTCTCCCGAGCGCGGGAGAGGGTGAGCTAGCAGCCGTGCTCAGCCTCACGAGAGCGGAATGAGCCCTCGTGCATGGAACGCGCGCGCACCGGTAGCTGTGACAGCGCTGTAAAGCGCGTCCTATGGTAAAGATATAAACAACCGTTTAGAGTGCGTTGAATGACTGCCTTCATAGCTCTGTGGTTAGCGCGTCTGCCTGCTGATCAAAGGGTCAACGGTTCGAATCCCAGCCGGCGCCGGTCTTTTTTATTTATTTATCGACCCGCGGCGTAAGAGGTTAGATAGCCAGATAGATAGATAGATAGATAGATACATAGACGAAAAGTGCGTGAAGTATCCAAAGAATGCTATTCGCATTAAAAGAGCGTGTTTCATATATCTGCTACACATACCTCGCTCTACTAATAGTTTTCTGTTACTCACGACCCCGGCTATCTAGACGACCCCGGCTATCTAGTAGGCCTCGTTGTCCCTCTGCTGGCCTGCTTGCATCGGTTTTCTCCTCTCTATTTTCCTAACAACCATAGTTATATAGCTGTCATTTCTCTACTTTATATTTTATCATCTTTTAATAGTGTACTGCTAACCGTACTGTATATATTCAATTTTTTTTTTGTATATACATATTTCTGTATCTTACTCGCGTCGTGCGATATATATGTCGAATGACGGAGGAGCATCCACGAGTATAGGAAGGGGTTGCCGCGCTTCCACTGGAGAGTTGAGGCGACCCGGGCGCTGACACGATTCTGGGAGGACCAGCTGGAGGACCTCCGACGCATGCGATGAAACTCAAGCGCGAGCACGACGCCGAACTGAACAGGGCAAAAGCGTCGCAGAAGTACGGAAAGGAGCGGGAGCACTGAGCAACGTTAGGACTGAGTGAGCAGGCAGAGGGTTCATATATGAGCGGGAAACACTCAGTATTGCCGCTAATTGCCAAAAAAACACTCTGCTTGGGCTTAAAGTGTACTTTGTTGTAATCACCCAACTGAACTAATCATTTTGTCTTTTTTAATATTTTGTTTGCTTAAGAAAAACTGTAAAAATTATTTATATCGCCCAAAATATTATTTTTTTTTATGCGAACGTGATTTACACGTTTGAACGAGCTATGACACCTCCATCGCTGTAAACATTGTCTAAATGACATTTACCTTCGCTGTCTCGCACAGCATAACTTAACCCTTTCATGGTCACTGACGTACCTGTACGTCAGCGCGGGAGCGTCCCGCATGGTTGCTGACGTACCCGTACGTCCGCGACTGCTCGTTCAGAAATTCGCGCCTCTGCTTGAACGGGAGCGTTCGCGGGGAGGTGCTGCCATCTGGTAGGTTTGTAGGGAACTACGACCATGCAATTGGGGTCTTGTTTCTTTTGGCGCGGCGTTTTGAAATTGCGAAACTGGACGCTCTGTGCAAGTGATAATTTCGAGACGGCCACGCGTGCCGGCTGCTCCGGAGGTAGCGTAGCGGAGATTGGAGCGATGGCTCTTCGGGTTCAGACTTTGAACCATTCTCGGACTCGGAGTCGGATAACAGCTCGACATCCGACGCACAACTGGAAACCAGCTCGGTTCGGAGTCCGGAATCTGACACACAGCCGCACCGTCTTCTAGACCGTCTCGGAAGCGGGCGCGTCGAAGTTTTAGCCCTTTCTGTTTTGTTCAGCCTGCAGCGAGTGTGCCGCAGATGTTTAGAAGTGTGTGTACTATTTATTTTAAGTCTTAGATTTTTTTATGCGACAGTAAACTCGTGTATAATCTTTGCTAACGCACCTAGTAAAAAGACCCGACCACGGGGGGGGGCGTCTTTGGACAAAAAATGCGACCATAAAAGGGTTATTAAAGGTCATTTGAAAATTCTAGAGGCCTTTGGAGTAGAGGTCCTTTTAGGTGCCTTTATGTGTGAAGTATGGCGAGTATGTCTTAAAACCTTCAACTACTATCTCCTCCCTTAAAGAAATGGTGAAAAAGGAAAACAGGATGGTCAACAGATTGGTAAAAAAGAAATTTGGGAAATTCGCTCAGTAGCAGTTATTTTGTTTTGGACATTTTTGCTGCAATTACTGCTACTTGTGATCTCTGAAAAACTAGCTGCACTGAACTGCGTTAGATTGTTTGAATGCATGGCAGAACAGAGAGAAATGCCTCTAGGCTGCCCAATTTCTAACCGTAGCACATCAATATTTTGTGTTTGTTTGGTTAGGAGCAAGGTAGCTGGGAGGAGTCCTCTCAGACATCGTGTGGGTGGGCGATCTCTCGGGGAGAGCGTTCATTCGGTGTTTTAAGCTATTTTCCAGCGTAACCCTGCGGTAATATTTTAATCGTATCAGTATTGTACCAACTTTCTTCGTTAAACAAACTAACGACAGTGTGACGCGCGATGAGCTTAGGCAGGTAAACAACCAACGAGTACTATCGTCACTTTTTGTACTAAAGCATACGTGCTAAAACCCAAACGCGTTTTTTTTTATTGTTTTTTATCGGGAATCAAATTTTGTAAGAACTACTTTTAGCGGCGAATAAGCTGTGATCAAAACCTACGATTTCTGGGTGACAATGCCGGTTTACATTAGTGCAGTATTGATTACACTGTGCAAACATACCGATCAAGCCATGTGTCTAGTATATATACATATATTAAAAAAACAATTAATTCAACGATGGCACAAATACGATCGCATCACACCTCGTACGTTAGCAGAATTCGACATTTCTGAAGATGGGTCGACCATGAAACATGACTGACGAGGCTTACCTCTTGAATCAGATTTTGCTTTCTTGGAAGACCCTTCTTTTGGTTTGGGTTAGCGAGACTGAAATCGAGACAAAAATGCGTTAACGGATGCGGAATCGTCCAGCTAAGCAAACGATTCGTAATAAATAAGGATTACCTTGGCGATTCCGTTTTGAACGCGGCATTTCTAGCAAACGTCAACACAAACCACGTGCTCGGAAAATGCGGACGCGACGGACGCGCCGCCCACGGATTGCACTCAACTGCCGCACCCAGGAAAAGAAGACTCGCGCGGTAGAATAATTTTGTGTACATTAAAATGAACGTAAGTTAAAAATTAGTATGTTTAAAATTTAAATAATAAATGATCAAGCTATGATTTCTTTGAAAGCAACTACAAATATTTAGTGTGCACGTATTGTTTTAAGAAAGTTTACGAGCTATGAGATGCGTCTTCAGTCTCAAATAATTAAGATTAAAAGCAATAAATCGCTTCAAGCAAGAAGTAAACATCAGAAATTGAGAATAGGAGATAATTTGCAGTGATTAGCCGGATTCGAAACCAAATTCGAGACCAAGATGGGGCGGCGTTGCTGACTGTTGCCGGGCAACCGTGACGTCATAGCCGCCGTGGCATTAGAAGAGCGTCCCCGTGCCTCGTAGAAGGAATCTTCCTCGACCGCTTTACGCCTGGGGAAGTACGAAATCCTCCGCCAGTGGGTAAAGATTGCTTGGTTTCTTTAACAGTAGTGGTAGCGTAGCCCTGGTACGCCACTCGACTAACAACCCAAGGGTCCAGCTCAATCTCTTGCGGTGTTTTAGAGCCGGGCTTCGGTAAGTAGCGAGCGAGCCGTCCTGCACCGGATACTAAAACGTGCCAGGAGTCGTGAACAGTTCTAGTCCGCCATTTTGACGTGCGCCTCGGCGGCCGCCGGCCCGGATTCTGTGCCCTCACCGAAGGCTGGTGCCGCTCTGCTTGCAGCTAAAACACCCCCGAAATGGATAAAGACGAGCTGGTACAGCGGGCCAAGCTTGCGGAGCAGGCGGAAAGGTACGACGACATGGCGGCCGCCATGAAACAGGTCACAGAAACCGGAGTGGAGCTGAGCAACGAAGAACGCAACCTCCTGTCGGTCGCCTACAAAAATGTCGTCGGAGCCCGGCGGAGCTCGTGGAGGGTCATCTCGAGCATAGAGCAGAAGACCGAGGGCTCGGAGCGCAAGCAGCAGATGGCCAGGGAGTACCGGGAGAAAGTCGAGAAGGAGCTGCGGGAAATCTGCTACGACGTGCTGGTGAGTGTGCGCCCGCCGGCGGCCGTTGGCTCCTCGGCGGCCGCCGGTAGCCATTTTCACCGGGAAAGTTAGGCTTAGCGCGGGCTCGGGGGCCGCCCGTCGCCTCGGCGTCCCTACGATCTGGCCGGGGTTTTTTTAACCGTGTTTCGGGCCGCGTCGAGGGTCAAGCGGCACACCTCGCGGGCGCCGGGTTCTTCGCCCGGACGTCGTGCGCTGGCGCCGCGCCCCGATTTTTGTGCCGGCGGTGGGGGGCTCGCCGCCGCCTCCCCGCCCTCCTCCCATGCCCATTTCGGGAGGTCGCGACTCCGGGCGTATCGGGGCAGGTGTGTGCGTCCGGTCGCGGGGACCGGGTCAGACCCCGACGAGTCCGGGGTTCGAGGGGCCGTGACCCTCATCGGGGGCGCGGCGCGGTCGTGCGCTTTGCCTTTTTTTTTCCTCGTCTTTATCTGGAACGACGGTGCGGGCGGAATACCTCCCCCTTGCCGCTTTCCCCGCATACCGCCCGATGAGTCACCCCCAAGGCGTGACGGGGTGACGGTGTGTCTGTCGGCACGCGGCCTGGGGTACTGGGTCCCGTCACGTTCTTTCGACTCGCGCCGTCGTGAACCGTGTCGAATCTCCGTGGTCCTTGTGACAAGTTTGAGGACGGATTCGAGACCACGTCGGCGACTGCACGGGGTCATTATCCCACGGACGGCGGCGGCGTCTGTCTGCCATCGACCCAGTGGACGTTTCCTCGTCTATTCGCTTTCCCAATTATGTCGTTCCAAAAAGAAGCTGGAATCTTCACAGATCGCACTCTTACGAGTTCAGTTTCGTTTAGTGCTTGAAACCCAAGGGCGTTGGCCCCCTCCCATCACCTCCTCCCTACCTGCGTGATCTCGATCGTCTGCTAACTGGCTTTCGTCTCTACCGCGATGTGGATTCCTGCCTTTTTCTTTTTTTTCTCCTATTCTTCGACCGGTGTGTGTTCGTGCAGACTTCGATCCCGGGCCAGAGCAGCGTCCGACTTTCTCACGTGTGCTATTTCCGGAATTGGAAATTCCTCGCCTCGCTCCTTTCCTCCCACGCGCGCGCGAGAGAGAACGCGACGGGCCGCTTAAATTTCACGCACCGTCACGTCTTTTTCCCCTTCTGCCATCACCCTTGCTCAGGGGCGTACACTCGGACAAAGTGTCGGCTCGTCGATTTGAATGGACAGAAAGGCGAAGTAAGGAACATGTTGGCGCCGACCGTCTCACGTTGACTGATAGATGTAGTGTCAGTTGCCGTTCGAACCTAGCGTGGGAGGCTACGAATGGTCAGCAAATGGACGATATTTATCTTAGTGGAGTACAGGGGGTAATCTTGACGTTACTTTCTCGCTGTTTTGACCTCCCTTTTAGGCAGCTGTGAGGGACGCCGAACACGTGGGTTGCAGCTTGCAGCCAGGCTGAATAATCGGAGGAAGTTGTTTTAGTTCAGCTTAGCGTCTCTGCTTGTTTTCCTTTAGGTTTCGAGGCTGGAGTTGTTTGTTTTTCGGTTACGCAGATTTTTTTCTTTTTGGTTTAGATCGTCGGCGGATGCCCGCTTTACAGGAGATGACATGGGTGCTGCCGTCGTAGTCGTAGAGGGGCGGCGTGGAAGCACCCACGTTGGGTTTGCCCACGCCGGCGCCGCTTCCGTGGGGACCCGGGGCTTTCCGAAGGCGAGGAAGAGCTCTCGACTCCAGTGCGCCTGCGCCCCGGTTTTTCGCAGGCCCCCCTCCAGCTTCGCCGCCGTCCCCGAAAATATCGATTTTTGTTCGCCGCTTCACTCACTCACTCACTCACTCGCTCGCATAGATCGGGAAGCTCTCTGCAGTCTTCCGACGTTTCCTTTGTTACCTCTATAAATTTAGGTTTTTCCTTTTTTTTTTTCGAACTCCCTTCCTAGCGGTTTCGACCTTACTTCCCTTTCCACCAGGCGGGCATCATTTGGTCGTTTCTTCGGCTCCCTGCTAACGCGCGCTTGTTACTTTTTTTTTTTATAGATGCTTGTTTATAATTCTTTTTGTGGGCGTGGCCCCTCCCTCGATGTGTCGATTCTGGCAAGTTGGGTCTGTGGCGGTGTGGCTGCTACTGTGCGGGCGGTGGTCAGTGCTTTTCTTCTGGAAGGGGCAGTGCAGGAAGCTGGGGGTGATGGATCTGGGAACCGCTTTTCTGCTCAGACGGGGAGTGTAGGTGCAGAGGTGGAACCCTGCAATGCAGCTGCTTCTGTTTGTCGCTGGTGCCCGGTTCTCGATGTTGTGGTAGTCCGTGCTCCACTGTTAGGTGTGCATCATACCTGCCACTGCCCTCTGGGTTCGTGCGGGTCCTTGAAATCTTCGGAAATCCTTGAAATTGAGAAGGTTGCTTTTGAAATCTCGTATCCCAAAATTTTTCAGAGCTCCTTGAATTCCGTAATTTTAGTACTCGAAAGGTTAAAAATGCAATAGACTCTTTGCCTTCAGCGCGAGATTTTCTGATTTCGATATAACACTGGTGCATGCACAAGCACACTGCAATGACAGGTAATGAATGCATGCTGGAGGTTAGAGGTGGCTACTGAAAATTATAAAACAGTTGGGATTTTCTTTTTTTTGCATTATTTATGTCTTGGTTTAAATATTTCCAAGAAAGTGATAGATAGCAGCTGTTCTTTAAACTCTTTAACGTAGGAAGCAGTTCCAATTCCGCCGTGTTTTGTCTTTTACGGTGCTGTCTCTTGATGTGCGTTGGAGTGCTGGAATTCGCCCAAAGAGCAGAATAATGCGATGGAAGAATTTCCAACGCTCGTGGCTCAGCGACCATAGACGCTGGGCTGCGCCTGATCTAATGGGATAAAATTGGGTGAAAAGAGGGAAGCAACATTCTGAACTGATTCGCAGAAGGGGTGGAGGATGCATACTTGAAAGCCTGAGATAATGGCATTTCGGGAATTCAACAGTGTGAGTGCAACGTTAAGAAAGAGGTTGACAGCATTAGAAACAAGGAAGTGTAAGCAGCCATTGCTGATTTACCTTCATCGGATACCTAAGCTGGCAAATTTGCCTTCATCGGATACCTAAGCTGGCAAAGAGGAAGCAACAAATGACATCACATGCATTGCCAGGAGGCGGTGGAGTATGTGAAGAAAATGACAAACAGCACAAACCCAACTGAAAATTTGCAGGAGCCCCTGGAAGCCTCCATTTTCACTTTGTGAAATGAACTTTTCTGCAGTAAAAGTGCATCTGTAAACTCCAGTTAAAGGGCAATTCACACAGTTGCGTTGAGTCCATCCGATCCACGGGTTGCTATGACAACAGCGGCGTCGGCTTCATCAAAACTGGGTAAAAACCGGTTTTGTTGGAGCAGACTCGGCTGTTGCCTTAGCAACCCGAATGTCGGTCGGAAGCAAGTCTGTGAATCGCCCTTAAAGGGATACTTAACAGAATTTAAAATATACCCATCATGTTCAGAAATAAGCTGAATATGATCCACAATATCCGTAAATGACAATTGCACATTTCTATTTGGGCCTGATGGCTGTATTGTTCATTATAAGCCACTCCGGTTTGGTTTCAATTGAGCAGCTTCCGGTCACGCTATCACGCCGTGACCGAATGCACTGCTTGCATTTTCGATTATCGGACTTCTCACGAATGTACGCTGTCATTCTCTAGCAATATAGAAGGAAGACTGGGGCACTTTTCTTGGTTTTCAACATGCCGGATATTCTGTGCGTATACAAACGTAAGACGTGGCTAAGTCGCGTCTCGCCCCACGATTGTATCCTTGAGCAAAAATTCAATAATCCTGCCTAGTACCAGTCAATCACAATTAAAATTCGGCCATGTTGAGTGGTACAGAATTTGTCAGCCTAACGTTTGCCTCTTGTTACTTCATTGGGTGAGCAAGCCGCATCCTCACAAGAGTCTCCAAAGTTGACCCTAACATTGGCGCATTAACTTATAAGGAAACCAAACTAATTCGACCTCACTACTGCACAAAAGTTGCTATGAAGTCTTCCTTGTGCCATCTGAGATCGGCTAGCTACAATGAAGGCCCTAACAAGCGTCCCCTACACCTTGCCAAGTTTTTAGGCAAGCTTACAGACTCCCAAGGTCACGTCTAAACGATGTTTCTGGAGTTATCTCAGCATACTCGGAAAAAAGCAAACACATCTTGCGGCCATTAGCAACCGTCAAATGCAGTTTCTTTTGGCACAAGGTAGGGAGTTTCATGCCCTTCCTTATACGTGCTGTCCAGCAAATGGTGAGACATTCTTTACACAAGTGCTCGACCGTTGCTTTCTTTAAAACAGTTTGTATGTACCTATATGATTACAGGGTAGCTTTATGCACATACACTATCGAATCGGTGGAACGCAAGCGGTTAAAGACTTAATTTTGTGCAGTAGTACAGATGGAGATAAGAAGTGTGTTCGATTTTAGCTTTTCAATGGCATCTCCCAAGTTAAACCTTGCGGGCGTATTAAAAACAGTAATTCCAAAAGGTATATTTTGTCAATGGATGCACAAAACACGTACCAAACCTAACCAGCAATGCTAATGTAATGGTGCTAGCTTAGTGTATGCATACTTATTGGTTGTTACAGCGTGTTGGTTTGTACACATGCAAGATCCTTGAGTTTCGCAGTGTCAAGGTTCCCAGCACTGGCTCGTCCACATACCTTGAAACTTTACGTATGGTTTGGGCTTGTGCTAAAGCTTTGAGGTCTGGCCATTTAGGTTAGTTTAGAAACCAGAAATGATGCGCTCGGTACCAGGAAACGTAAGAGAACAGCTGCTAATAGTCTACGCTCTGTATGATCTCTCGTTGACGTATCAATCAAAACCGAAACCATGCCATGCTCCTCCCTGGCCTACTAGTTCCCAGGGTGCAATGCACGTAGCATTGCATGCAGGGATTTCTGGAAGTAGTTTATTTGCTCTCGTATGAAACCATTCAGTTTCACTTCAAGTGAGTGTAGCAGAAGCTACAAGAGCGAGCCGCGGGCTTTCAACGTCCCTGCCAAGCACTGTTCAGGGCCACATGCTCGCGTTTGTAGCCTCCTCTGAGTCTGTTCCCCCTCCTCGAACCTTGACTAAACAGCCGCCAGAGCTACCCAGAAGTTAAACTTCTCGACAGTGGTGATATAAGTATGATGGACGATTAAGAAAAATTCACTCGCATCGTGATGATACCACGGCCGAGATTGACTAAATTGTGCTATGCATAACCGGCATTCAAAAAAGTGGCAGCATGTGAATCAATTTTTGCAGAACAGAGCGGATGGCAATGTTTAGTTTAAAATGCAAACCTTTGAATGCACTTTTACCGTATCTGATCATTCCTTGGAAGCGTCGCAAAACCTGGTAAAGCTGTTGCAACCCGTTTCTTTATCAGTTAGGCTTAGCGGGTTCACCACCGCGAGATCTCGTAAAAGCACGGAAAATGCTTTCCATGCCGAGTTTCTCCATGACTGTCAACAAGCATATGTCGTCCCGTCCCTTGTAATCCTCGCACCATCGAACGCACAAGCACGCTTTAAAATTAGATTTTCGTCGCTGTCATGCCGCACCCTGCAGACCACTGCCTCTGCCATCAACACAACCACGTGACCTCTCTCCCTCCTCGTCCTCTGTCCACATACCACTCAACACCTGCAACGCTGCACACTTGACAGCTAGAGACCGGGTGACAGGGTGCTCTCTGAGAGGGAGGGGCACCCTCTGAAAGAACCAGCTGATCAGGCCACCATTCCCTTTCCACCACCTGATCTTGCACTCTCTTGGAAAGAGTGCGTGAAAGAACCATGTGAATTTGCCATGTCTAGCATTGAGTGCTTCAGCCTTCTCTATAATGTCTGTAAAGGTTTGTTTCCAGAATCTGGGCTTTTAACTAGGTTGGAGGTGCTCTTTAGGGAGCAACTGATGTGTTAGATGTGCAAGGAAGTCGTCGTGCTAACCTAAGCTTGAACTGTTCTCTTTCCAGGGCCTCCTAGACAAGTATTTGATTCCCAAAGCAAGCAACGCAGAGAGCAAAGTGTTCTACCTGAAGATGAAGGGTGATTACTACAGGTACCTAGCAGAGGTGGCCACAGGAGAACAGAGGAACAGTACGTACCTTTCATGTTTCATCTGTTGGGGTTCTTTAAAATGAGGTCGTGACTCACTTTTGGGGAAAAAAGGTTGCTCTGCTTCATCCTCTGGTGAACGGCATGGACCTAAATGTCAAGAGTGCTGTGTAGTCACTGTCCGACCTCAAGGTCACCTTTGGGCGCCTCTTCCAAATCAAGGCGTTAAAAGAATCATTTGCATTCTGGATTTTCATCTGGGAACATCCTTCAAGCACATCTCTCCATGACAGGCAGTTGTACAAGGGCACTAGCTCTTTCGCTATCCTTTTGGAGAAGGATGGCTTGTTTGGTTGAGATGCTGGTGATTCTCCCGGTTCCTCGAGGGCCTTGCTTCGGTTGAAGTGGCACCAGGAGTCCATTCAGTGGGGCATGCGATGTGCCTTGGCTCCTCGTCAGTGGAGTAAGAGTGTAGGAGACTGGCACACACTGCATGGAGTATGGGGTCACGTGGCAGGTTTGGCGAATCATAGTTCCTTCTTTGCCAGCGAGGCCAATAAGAGACCCTTCTTCGCCAGCGAGGCAAATAAGAGAGCGTGCAGTGTTTTCTATGGGGTTTCATGTCTGTGCGCACAGTGGCTTGCAAGGAGCTCTACTCCGAAAGGAGGGTAAGCGCTCTTTCCAATGAGGTGCCTGTCTGCGCTAGGCCTAGTGAACGCGGATCAAGCGTGCTTTAAAAATGGCAAATTTATGCGACCACGGGGAGTTTTCACGAAGCTCGCTCGGCCGCCGGTGCGTAGAAAGTAATTTATTTCTAAGCAAAAACTTTATCTACAGGAATAAAACCTTTTGACAGCATTCTCTAGGAATTATGCAAGCTGATAAAACGTTTTAAAAAACATGGCTTTTTTAAAAAATGACGCAGTTTTTAGGCAGTGTTGCAATCCATAGTGTCTTGAAATCCTACCATAGGGTCACTGGAGGAAAGCAAGATCTCGGTGTTTCTGGTTGCAGACTTTGGTTTTTCTCAAATGAAGAACTTTTTTAGGATAGTAAGAAAGGAAGGGAATATACAGGTGGAATCGTGGCAGATGCCTTGACCATGTTTTGGGAGGGGGGGGGGGTTACATTGGCAAGTTTTTGGTAGGTTTTGGTTGTGAACAGGGGTTGTGCACTTGAGTCTAAAAACTGACATGCGAACCACCTAGGAGGCTCTGTTGGCTGCCGCAAGGCTTGCCAGTGCTGTTTCCTCCTGGGAGTGGGTGGTTGTGGTCAGGGTTTTAAGGTTGTTGATGTAATGTTCTGTAAACTTTCTTTTGTGGGCTTGGTATTTAGTGATTTCTTCCGAAGAAGGTGGGCTTGGAGAACAATACGGGAGCATATCAGTTCGCGATTGGGAGTGTTGCGCTATTTATTTTTTACTTCATATATTTGCATGATATATTCTTCACAATTATTGAAGTTAAAAAATTGAGCCTGATATTTTTTAACTTGTAAAGAAGGGTGGGTTGGGTGGGAGCTGGTTGAATTCATTAGTGCTAGACCTGTTAAACAAAAATAGCCTTGGAATTTATTTAGAAATATCTTCAAGGGCAGTGATGCGATTGCTGTGCCAAATTTTGAGGATAGGCTTGCCCTGCTACGTCCTGCTACATCTAAGCCAAATACGAGGAACTTGCGCCAACATCGTGCCGAAACTTAATTACACTGAAAGTATAATGGCTCTGGCCCCGCTGCATGTCCACATTCTTAGGGTAGGCTTGCATGAATTTCCAGAGCTTTCGATTTTAGTTGCAAGTAACATACTATCCTACTGGATCTCTGTGTCGAACACTGATTACTCGGAATTTTTACCTCGTGTTTGTAGTCTGCTCTGGCGTGCAAGTTAAAGTTAGCTTTGTTCAGTGCGCTTCTCACCATGCTCTTAAGTACTGCAGCGAAGTGGCAACCGCAAAGTAAACATAGCGATTTTGCTCATCTTTCTTGGTTGCAGTGCATCAGAGTGCTAAAGGAAAGCATTCCCCAGAGCAGGACGTTAAACACTCAAAGCGTCAAGTATATCGCAAAAATGGACTTTGTGAGTGTCAATGTAACAGGTCTTAGTTACAGTAAAACTTTCGGAATTAAACTGACTAATGTTTATGATAAATTTTAATGGAATATATTATTTCGTTTACATTTTATTTCATTCCTAAAATGACGCTCTCAGCAGTCCATACTGTCCTTCATAAATCAGCATCTTGTAGCTATGCCTAGTGCTTCATTGAGCAATGAAACGGCTAGTTCTGCGTTTGAGGAAATCAAACTTGCCATTGCATAGAAGTGTGAAGTCAAAGCATGCGCGTTTTTTTAGTTAGATAGACCAACACACTAATCTCAACATATAATATTCAAAATTTTATGAATAAAAATGGAGCGACATGCACGAATGTTGGGTGACTGTCAGGATTCTGTGTCGGCTCCCTGATAGGTTTTGTCGTAACTCGTGCAGTACTGTCTGGAATTCAAAATGTCGGTGCACTAAGCTTCTCAAGATAGGAGTGCATACAGACTGCATTGCTTGGTCTGTTAGTAACCTTATTCGTAACCTATAAATGATCTTGTAGCCTGCTCGTGCATTCTCGTTCCTATTTTGCGCTGTAAGTTGGGTCCCGCAGAGGACTTGGTGAGCAGTGCTTTGTAAACCCTATGAATGGGCCACGTTTGTCTCAGGCGTGAGGTGGGTTTATTTCTGGTCTCCAAGCTTGCATTGCAGTGGTCGTTGACCCTTTCTATGTGGAAAAGACTGGAGGTCTCCTCCAGGGTGTGCGAAGCGAGTGCAGCTGGGAAGAGTGTTGTGTCGCCCGTGTGCTTGTGCCTGACGTGCGTTGGCTGTGCCCCCCTTCAGGTGTGGTGGAGGAGTCTCAGAAGGCCTACCAGGAGGCCTTCGACATCAGTAAGAGCAAAATGCAGCCCACGCACCCGATCCGGTTGGGCCTGGCTCTAAACTTCTCGGTGTTCTACTACGAAATACTGAACTCCCCTGACAAGGCCTGCCAACTGGCGAAGCAGGTACTGGGCCCTTCTTTTGCTCCCTCCTAATCTCTCTCTCTTTCTCTCTCCGGCCAGGTGTGGTAGATGAGAGTCAGAAGGCCTACCAGGAGGCCTTTGATATCAGTAAGGGCAAATGCAGCCCACCCACCCCATCCGCCTGGGACTGGCACTCAACTTTTCGGTGTTCTATTACGAAATTCTCACTGCGCCTGACCGGGCCTGCCATCTGGCCAAGCAGGTAAAGCCTCCGTTGCATGAAAAGAGGGCCCTGGCAACCTGTGTGACTGCGTTGGCCTGCCTTTGTCTGCGATGATGCCTTGTGGATGGAGTCCACTAACACATCGTCGTAGGGTGTCGTGTCCACAGCAGGCGGATGGCGTGGGTGGGGCCGTGACTTGCGGTTTCTGCTGCTGCCTAGTTGCTTTTAAGGGGGTTACATTTACTTTGTGCAGGAGTGGGCAACCGCAGGAGAAAGCTCCAAGTTTTCTAGTTTTTGTGGCTTCTTTGGGTGTTTGTTGATGCATGTTTAAAAATGAACATTTGTGCAGCTTGTTTTGGGCATCGCAGTTTAGCTAGACTACAGTTGACAGTTTGCGAGGTAGTCCTAGATCTCGTAGTTTCAATGGAAGCGAGGGATGCAGCACAAATCATTGACCTGTTCAGTAGTCGTAGCTGAAATTTGAAACTATCGCAATTTGGCCATTCTCGGTTATTTGAAATGTCAGTTTTAATCCTTGAGGTTTTACTAGATTACAGAACCTGGGTGAGCATAGGTGTCCATCGCCAATGTACAGTAGTTCGGTGCTTTATTGGCTATGCAGAGTGCAAGTTTGTTTGCTCTTGCACAGCGGCTGTGGTGATGTCAGAACGCCAAGCTTAGGCTTAATTGGGAGCGTAATGGGTCGACCTTGAGTCGGCATTGAGGTCTACCCACTATTCTTCCAAGTGGAACCAATCGGAACTCGGTGTGCTTACATCATCACAGCCCCTGCACAAGAAGTTGACAAGCTTGCACTACACACTGCATCTCAAGTAACAGGCTCTGCTGTCTGAAGCAGTTCCTCAGAGTAGTGTTCTCCTGAGCTGACTGACTCTGGTGTGGCTTATTTGTTGTAAATGTTCAAAATAGTTGCATAGTATGACAGCGTTCCAAGTAATACCAGGCTTCATGTTGGCCTGCCTGGCCCAGTTAGCTGTCACGATCCTCCTGCGAGGTTTACAGTACTTTGATATTGCCTTTGGTGTGTAATGATTGGAGTCACTAACCCTTGGTTGCTTGCTTGGTCGTTGCTATGCTTGTACCGCATGCCAGAAAGCTATCGCAAAAGATATTTTGCATGGCAGTGTAGAAGTTTGCACAGACAACTGGGATCTGTTCCACTTTATTTAATAACACTAGCAGACTGCTATGTTAATTTGTCAGGGTTGCTCAATGCATCGGCGACCAGGCTGGTACCTAGCTTCGGCTGATACTTAACATTCATCTCACCACTTTGCAGTCAATGGGATCTCTGTATCAAAGGAGCAGTGCAATGATTCAAACTTTGCCCAATTAACTGCGGGAATTAATCTGTGCCACTTATGAATCGAAGAACGGAAAAGTAATTTTTTGCGCGCGTTAGTGTTAATTTAAAAGAATGATGCAAGTCGAAGGTCAAAGCTTCAACTCTTCTTCTTGTCCCCCAGAGTGACTCTACTCTGGGGGACCTCCTGGTTTCCAGTTAGGCTCTCTCTTCAGAGACCCGAGCCACTTCCTCCGCGATTCTCGACTTGTCAAGGGTTAGCATCGTCAGAGGTTGCGGGGAGCGATCGGCACTAGACTGTTTGCCACGGGGCTGACGGCGAGTGGAGCAGTGGAGGGGGACGGGTTTGGTTGACATCTGTGTGTCTGTCTCCCAGAGACTTTACCGTAATTCCTATAAGTGCCGCGCGCAGCTGCTGATCGCCAAATAATTTTTTCCTTCACGCTTGTGCCGCGGAATAGCAGTTTTTCGGGGCAAGGTGACACAATTTTTTTCACTTGTGCCTATATAGACAATATAAAAAATAAAAACTGCAAGTACTATCAGCTTTAAAATCGTTGCACTACCCCTTTAACCGAAGAACACTGGGGGGATGATTAAGAAGTGGGAAGACGAGCCATGCCCAGAATTTCCTTACCTGTTAGCGACAGCATATTGAAAGCTCCTTTTAAATTAGTGCATTTTTGCCATTTCTTTTGTTATGAATAGTATCTTCTGTGGATTTTAGGTCTTCTATGAGTTTGCATGTGCACAGAGAATCCGGACTTCGGATTGAAACTTTTCTAGCTGGGTGGACCTTTGTAGATACAATGTTAGTAAATATCTGAGCATAACTGCTTTGCCATTTTGCCCATACCAGGGAGACTCTCTCGGATCTTGCCCATTTCGTTAACTAAGGGGAGGGGTGCGTTTGAGTAAGTCTGAGCTGACTGGGAGGGGGTCTCATGGGGAGGCAGTGGTTGTGCTTGCTTCGAAATTGTGCCGGTGCCATGCAACCTCTTGTTTGTGTGCAGGCGTTTGACGACGCCATCGCAGAGTTGGACACGTTAAACGAGGATAGTTACAAGGACAGCACGCTCATCATGCAGCTGCTCCGAGACAACCTCACGGTGAGGCCCCAGTCTTGCACATTGCTGTTTCATGCTTTTTATTTTCAGGCGCGTTCTCCCGTATGTTAGGGCGACTGGCGTTTGCGCTTTTAGGAAAGGGTGGAATCGTTGTTTCTGCCAATTGTTTAAATCGTGTATGCCGTTGGTTCTTTTTGTACTCCTTTCCACCTTGCACTGGGCCGCTGCACGTGCTGCGACTCAATCGTGTCCTGTGACCATGTTACGTGACCGTGCGCTTACGCGTTGCTCTCGGGCGGCACTCGGGTGGCATCAAATTGACTGGGATGGCTTGTGGCATCCGCTGCGGTTCATTGTAAGGTGGAACGGAGTGGGGGTGACCAATTTTAGCTATCGGTCCTCGATATAGGACTTGCCCTTTCGAGTATTTGTGCTGTGGTCACATTGTGCAATTTTTACTGTACTATTCATTGGGCAGTCGGGAAAGCTTTCTCAATCTTGCTGAAAATCGTGGCATGTTTAGTAGCAGCGAGGAATCCTATTTGTATTGAATTCGATTGAAAGGGAACATAGCAGAGGCTAGAAGAGCGAGCTCTGGGCTTTCGGTGTTCCTGCCACGTATGTGCGCTTGGGCAGTCCAAGCATCGTTTGGGACAACGCGTTAGTGCTTTTGGCTTTGACTTTGCTCACAGTGAAACAAACTGTGGCGTAGACCTCATCTGTGATAATTTCATATAGGTGCTGTTCCGTCCGTAGGCACTCTCCAGAGCCTCCTCCTCTATAGTCCGTTGCAACCTAAGAACGAAGGGTGAGGGTAAGACGGGCTGGGAGGAGGAAGCAGATGGAACGCTGGAGAAGAGAGGGGGAAACCTCCTTCTCTCTTTAGCGTTCTGTCTGCTTCCTCCTTCCCCGGCCCGTCTTACCCTCGCCCTTCGTTCTTAGGTTGCAACGGACTATAGTATGCGCTAACGTGGATGTGACTGTTGCCTCTTTGGCATAAGAGCTCTTGGCAGTCACAGTGTGCTTGTCTTTGTTGAGCACAAAGCTAACTCCACCGTTCACTCTGCATCAAGTGATTGCAGTGAGCTATTCTAGATGCAAAGGGACAAAGTAGTACAGTGTGCAGCTAAAACGGTTGTGACCTGGCAGTACAATGGGAAAGTGAAGTGAATGTGAGTCGTGAGTACCATTAATCTGAAGGGACAGTGGAGCAAATGCAGCTTGCTTTTAGCTCTGGAAATGGTGTTGCAACTGTCCACCACTTTTCTGCTGCGTATTGGGAAACAAAAGATTTTATTGAAGACGTGGTAAGAAGGCTTGTCCTGTGCATTTTGAAGCAGCTTCTTATGAGAATGCCTCTGCTGGGCAATCGTGTCGGTATTCCGGTAGGCACGTTAAAAAGTCTGTTTCAAGCGAAAAGGTGCGAGTGCTTTGCTCGAGAAAGCTTCCAAAATATTCTAACTGCATGTAACTATATGAGCTCTTGCTTTAAAAGAGGATTCTGCTGCGTTTGGTTGTGCGCCCTTCTATTCAGGTTTCTCGGATGTAGTTGCAGAACTGACGGTATATTACCGAGTGCATCTTACGTACCGGGGGACTTGCAGCTACGATCAGGCTGCATTGTGGCTACCTCCTTCCTCGCATGAATGACGTGATGGGCGGCTTTTCTTTAGTTATTTTTGTTTACAAAACTGCTCATGCAAACACCGACACAACCACCTAAAGTTCCAATGCAAAGGTATGGCTGTGTAGGCAACTATGGGATGCAAAAGCAGTTTTATTTTCCAGTATGATTTTGTACTATAACTTTGTCACTATTCTGCTCTGCTGTCACCATGAACTGAGCTCGGACAATCGCTTGAGCGCGCCTCTAGTCGCCGACGAAAGGAGAATGACGAAGTCCCTTTCGGATGTCTAGACCCCGGCGAGCCCTCGTCTTTGCCGCGTTTTTGCATGCGCGCGCACACTCGAGGCTCGCATGATGCCGAAGGGAGTATTCATTGGCGGCCATAGTCTGCGGCAACTCTAGGCATTCCTACGGCAAGCTTCTACTCTTTTCCAGTGTGCTTTCCACACCTCCATTGCTGGTCGTGGCAGCCTAAAAGTAAGCTCGGTTCGAGCGTACGTAGCAGACGATGCACTCAAATGTGGCATCCAGTGCATACTCACCTAGAAGGTAGAAAGATCGTGCCGAGGGCGAGACAACTGAAACTCCCCTTTTTGCATTTATTCAGTGTGCGACTATAGGAGGTCTAGTTTGTGTGGCTGCTTGCATTGCTGGAGCGTGCTGACACCCCTGTTTTTCCTGCAGCTGTGGACGTCGGACACCCAAGGGGACGGTGACGAGCAGCAGGAAGGTGGTGACAATTGATCCTCGTGTGTGCCGCCCCGACCCCTTCCGCGTGCATTCCCATCTCTGGGCCGCTGCCGTCGCTGCCGCAACACCACCAGCAACGGCCACCACCACCCAGTCCGCTGCTGCTGCTGATGCTGGCGCCACTGCCGCTGCCACCGCCACTACTACTGCGTCGCGTGCTTTCCCTTCCCCGGACAGGACCGGTCTCCTCCTCACTCCTCCTCCCCCTCCCACCCCCACTCCCGGTCGGACCCCACCCGCGGTCAACGCCTGCCACCGCCGCGGTTCGTGGCTGCGGCGGCGTCTTGACCGCGGTCGACGGGGTCTCGACGTCCCCTTTCGTTTCTTTGTCTGCGCCTTTCTCTCTCTCTTTCTATGTTGTCGTTCTTCTGTCGTGTCCCTTCCTCTCTTCTTAGGCTCGGTTTGCAGACGCGGTTTTTAGCGAAAAGAGAGAGAGCGCGGGGTTTACGTTTGTGCGGTTCTTAAAGAGACTCTCTTTTTTGGCACGGACACGAGATTGGGCGGACAGAGGGGGGTGGGGTCTCGGGGTTTGCCTGTGGAGTTTCGGAAAGGGTCGTAGTAGTTCGCCAGGAAGTAGGTAAAAACTCTTCCTCCATTTTTGTTGCCTCTGGTTTTTTTTTTTACTCGAGAGGGCTGTTTAAAAGAGATGGCTTTTTTTAACCTCCTCCCAGGAAGGATTTTTTTCTTTTCAATAGCTTGTTCCTGCTTTTTGACTGTCTGGCCCGCTCTTTTTACACTATTTTTTTTTCTCGACTTTTTTGTACAGTTTCGTTCTCGGTGTAATCGCTTAGGACGAGAAAGTCTGATTCTGCCACCTTTTGTCGGAAATGGAGGGGAACTAACGGGCCACACACGCAAGATTGCACAGTCTTTACGGAACGCCTCCTCCTCGCCTGTTTCCTCTGTTGCGAATGTCGGACTCCTCCGCTTTTTCTCGGCGCGGCGGGTTCTCTCCGCTTGCCGCCCACTCTTCTACCCCTTCTCCCATCTGTCTGGTTTACCCTCCCGGAGTTTCTCCAGAGAGGCAAGGTGCGACCATTGTATTTATGATCCCCCAGGAGATTCCTTCCCTTGCAGTCTTCCTTTTTCCCCTTTCCCCCTCCTCCAGCATCGTTATTAAAAATGCATTGTCATTTGCCAGTCTGTATTTTTCTTTTGAGTAGGACCTTTTTTGAAGGCGAGTCTGGAGAATTTGTATTTTTTTTTTTTAAATCTGGAAAATGTGCGCTGAAGGAAAATGGTTGTGTTCTTTTTATGTTCCTGGCCTAGCCTGGCTTCCTTCCCTTTTTAGTGATCTTCCTGTTTTTACGGAATGGCGATTTGTTGTGGGTTACCGAGAGACTGAGAATGTTTGCTTGCCTGCTGGCCCCTGCCTGTCTCTGTAGTCTGGTCTGGCATGGTCTAGAATCGCCTAGATTGTTGCTTCCCCGCATTCCTCCCGTCCCACCTTGTTGACATTTTTGTTTCGCCCGGGAAGGGAAAAGACGACGCAGCCGTATCCAAAATTGCTTTTACAAGTTTTTTCTCGTTCGCTCACTCTTATTTGGCTTTCTTGTAAGGTATCAATTAAGACTTCATTTTTTTTTTTGTCCTTGTCCCTACCGTGCGAGATAGAGAAGTCTGAGATCGTCGCTAATTATAATTATTGCTAGGGTTCTTCTACTATGTACACGCGCGGCAAAGAAAACTGCCGGCAAAGATACACACACACCTCACAAGTGTTGTACCATTTCTTGTAAAGATGTCTGGCGGGAGAGTGTTAAATAGTTGTGGAATATTTCAGATGCCTTTTCTTTTTCTTCCTTTGTCCCTTTTGGTCCAGTCTGTTTTTCTTTTAATTTTTCTCCACTGGTGCATGTCTTGTGCCGTACTTTCCAAGCTCCTCCAAAGGTCTTCAAATTGTTTTTCTTTTTCTAATTGCTGTTTTGTTGTGCTGGTGGAGCATAACGTCTCGAAGCCGGGTGACCTGTAACCAAGGTTTATTTCGGTTTTTCTTGGCGACACGCGAGAGGGTCAGTCCTTTTCGCCTAGCACTAGAGAACTATTTAAAAAGGGGGAGAGGAAAGCAATGCTGGCTGCATGGAAGTTTTTCCACTAGCAGGGAAGGGGTCTGGAACGGTAGTGCGCCTAGACCTCGTTAATACAACTCGGCCTGCCGGAACAGTGAAATTTTCGAGTATTTGCGATCCCCGTGCCTGTTGGATCCAGATAGTGCACGCAGTCTACCTGCTAGGCTCCCTGTTCGTTTTGCTCGAGTTTTTTTCGAGTATCGCCGGGTTGCGTTGAAGATTTGACTGTTCGGCTCGTGGAAGTGCTTCTCGGAACCTCGTTTTTTTCTCTCTGAAGATACTGTTAACGTCATACTCTTTTTCGTTAAAAAGAAAAGTGGATGCTCAATTGCAGTCCTTTCCTTTTCAGCAACTTGAATTAAAAGGCGGGCAAAAAAAAAAAATTGAGAGTTGTCGATCTTGTGGCGGACTGGGCCTGAAAACTTACTTTTTGTAACGGAAAGCCTTCTCTCTCTCGGAGGAAACAATAAATGCCCAGTGCATGTTTTTACGTGTCTTCGGAGGTTCCGGCTCCCTTCTTTTTCGAACTGGGTCTGTTCTGGGGACGTGGATGCAGCCTCCAGTTGACGAGTCTTGTGGAGCCATGCTTGTTGCTCGGCAATAGGTCCAGTTAGTATTGTTTTTAATCGGTCAAGTACTGGTGGAGCCGTTTCATGCGTATCCAAGTAAGGAGGTGTGCACTTCTTTCTATTGGTAACTAAGGTTGGAAGTTCAGTGTGTAAGGTTAGTCTACTCCGATAAGCGACTAACTTCCCACCTGCCACCACCAGGCGTCTCGCTGACCCAAACATATTTAAAAATATTTCCCCCATGAGTTTTGTCCTTGAAAAATAGTCTAGACCTTGCTGGTATGCACTTGTCTGGAAGAGGGCTATGTTTCAGGATATTGGTGTTCGGTCGATGACTGGAAGGTTTCTACAATCTAAATGACCATGGTTGTCTGGCAGATATGTACCTGAGAAAAGCCGGACGTCGTTCGCAGGTTACTTTAATCGCCGGTCTAAGTCGGAGTCGAGCCAAATCGCTCCGAGGCTTTGCCAGGCAAAATATACACAGCGCTCTTGCATTTTGATCAGGCGAGGTTTTGACGGGAAACAAATTTCACGGCTTCAGTGCTGTGTTCAGCAACATATTAAAAAGTCCCTGGAAAGATTTTTTTTTGTCTAGTTGGGGACATGCGTGTCAGAAAAAATTTTATGCGAATTTTTTTTTTTCTTTTTGAGAGCAGTAATGATTGCGCGGGATTGATTTTAAATTTTGTGCGGAAAGTTTGATGTCACGGGATGGTCATGCACTCTCCACCTCAACGAAATGGTCGCAGTCCTCAACGTGATGGCCAAGCTGATCCACCCTCCGACCGAGAGACGAATGGAAAGGTGACTACCGACTAAATCGCGTTTCGCACCATCAGTATTGCACTGCAATTTTTAGATGCGGAGCATCTCTTGCTCGGGTCTATGTCCCGCGGCGTCGGCGTCGTAGTCCGCAGTCACACTACGCACGCGCAACTCTCCTTCCCTCTCCAACAGCTGCGCGTTACTCTCCGCGCTCTACCAGCTGCGTGCACTGCGCGTGCGTTCGCTTCTCACACCGCGCGCGCACGCGCAACTCTCCTCTATACTTCGTTTCAGCTTGGGTCCAGACGCAGCCGATGCTACAAGCGCGAGCTCCGCTGGCTTTCAGCGTCCCTGCCAAGCACGCGCGCTCGTGCAGTGCAAGCACTGTTCCAGGGCCACATGCTCGCGCTCTTAGCATCGGCTGCGTCTGGACCCAAGCTGAAACGAAGTATAGTCTCTCCAAGTGTGAAAAAAAAATAAGCGGCGAGCGTTCCAAGTTTTTCTACCGCGAGCCGCGACGAAGGCTCGCGTAGGGGATTACGCTAGGGCAGTCGGTGGCGCCATCTCTCGACGTCAGCACGCAGCTGACTCTTTCCTCGGAACCAACACGATGCTCCGCATCACCCCATGGTTCCCCTCGGGAAGATGGTGTAATTTTTTTTTTCGCGTAAAATTAATTTATTTGTTACGCGTGTTCCTGCACACTGCACAGTGTGCATCTCAAAGTGGTTGTATACCTTTGAGGTCTTAAAGGGATACTAGTCAACGAAATTTGAACATATTCCCGTCGTGTTCAAAAATAGGTTGAGTATGATCCACAATATCCGTAAATGACAATCGCCCGTTTGTATTTTGATCCTGATGGCTGTGTTTTTCGTTATAAACGGCCCACTCTGGCAAGCGCTCGGAGAAGGCCCAGCGCAATCGTGACGTAAATCGTCTCAAACGAGCAAAGCTACGGCGAGGCTGACGTCGAGAGGATGGCCTAGTCGGTCCAGCGCGACGATAGTGACTGGTTAATCTTCTATAATCTTGTAGGGGACAATAGCGACTTCTGCGACACACAAAAAGGATTCTCGGAAAGAGGGGAGTTCCTCCTTCCCCCTTCCTCGTCGCGGCCGGAGGCGCGACGATTTCCGTCACTAGCTCTCAGGTTCCTGAGAGCCATTACAAACGAGGCGTTAGCGACATCCACCAGGTGCTCTTTGCTGATCGTTTAATTCGTTTTAAAATTCCTTTCGAGACTTTTAACAAGATATTGGTATGTTCCATGCCGATACTGCTCTTTGGACTCATAGACCAAAATGACCGCCGAAATTTCGTTGCTAGTATCCCTTTAAAGTCCCAGTGAGAACCTTTCTCGACGTAACAAGCTGCACGAGTTTTGCAAATCAACCTGAAGCTTTCTAACGCTGATTGCGCTCAGCTCATTTGTACTATCAGGGAATAATAAGATGCGAACGGGAGGCTATGGCGTGGCTTGCCGTACAGGCTGCGCCACCTGGAAGTGAGCCTAGGGGCGAGGATGCGTGGCCTACTCCGATGTGTTCACGCCCTTCGGTCGGCACTCCCCAAGCTTCGGCAGTGCGCCTCTCAGTGCACTGAAAGCTGTCACCGCTTAGAGTGCCTTCATACACACACGCGTTCTTGCTTGAGTGGTGACATCTCGGCCATTTTTACGCCCAATCGTTTTTTTATGCATTTTGAAGTACGCGCAATCCCGTACCAATCAGCTCGAGCGCGTAGCTTTGGCTAATGCAGAGACGCCATTTTAGCGCCCAAGTCACGCACCGAGTGCGCGAGAGCGTCACGCGCTGAACATTCAGAGCAACAATGGATGTCTTCACCCTGAGACAGACGAGGCATGTAGGCGCCCTATCACCGCTACTTTTGCTGGCTCAGCGCGTGGGCCGAGCTTCTTCGCACCGCACGCGCTGAGCCAGCGAAGATAGCGGTGATAGCTTTCAGCGCGCTGAGAGGCGCACTGCCGAAGCTTAGGGAGCGCCGAGCGATGGGCATGAACACATAGGCCACGCACCCTCGCCCCTAGGCTCACTTCCAGGTGGCGCAGCCTGTACGGCAAGCCACGCGCTCCTCTGTTCGCATTTCATTTTCCCCGATAGTACATACAAAATTGCAAGTCTAAAATTTTGGAGGCCTCAAAACAAGACTGGAGCGATAGGCGGGACGCTGCAAAACCCCAAAACATCACTCGTACATCGATGTCTAACGGATACCTGTATTTTAGGATAAGTGCTCAATCGATGTTAGAGTTCGTAGCGTCCCGTTCAACGGTTCTGCGTCTTTGTTTTATATATATCTATATATATGCTTATACTTTGGTTTAACATCTCTTTAATGGGCCGCTGAAAGCGGGAAAAATGTTCTTTTCGAACTGTCTGGTGAGATACACGTGTGCAAAAAGTAAATTTTACGGAGAAACATTTTTTATAGCAATATTTACGACGCGATTTAGTCTTGTCACCTCCTTTCCACTTGTTTTCTCGGAGTTTCGGACGTGTGGAGGGGAGGTGGATCGGCTTGACCATCTCGCTGGGTGACCGTTGGTATGTCCATTCCGTGATGCCATGATCTTTGTGCGCAGAATTTAAAATAAAGTCGCGCCGTCAATATTCTAAAAATTCTTATTTTTTTCGCGTAAAGTTCATTTTTTGACACGCGTGCCCGAACCAAACTTATATATATATATATACGAAGACCTGTCTCAGGTCGAAACGTCGAATAAAATCCTCCTGGTTCGTTTTCTACCGTCACCCTGCATATCTATCTATCTCTCTCTCTCTCTCTCATACATATATATATATATATATATATATATATATATATATATATATATATATATATATACAGGGTGTTTCATATATATATATACATACATACATACACTATATATATCATCTACCGGGTGTTCTTATGAAGACTCAAAAACCCTAAATATTACGGCTTTTGAAAAAAAAAACTTTCTTGAACAAATTACCAGCCACGGCGGACGTCAGGAATTGCCAAAAACATGCTAATTAGTCAGCTAATTAATAAATATTTGGTCATTAACTTATTGATTAGTGGAAAGACACATAACTGAATAAACCCTTGTAAAGTACAATCATAAATCTTCCTTTTTCTTTTTTTTTTGCGAGACTTTTGTTTTTCAAACAGCCTACAGAACGGGTGTATGACAACGCCGTCTTAAAGACAAATGTCCACAAAAAAAAAAATATATATATATATATATTAAGAGGAGGTTTTAACGAGCTACGTTTGGACGAGCTCTGATCTGCAAGCTGAATCCCATTTGGACAAGAAAGGACACGGACCACGTCTTCTCGCGTGCCGTCACTCGCAAGACTTGCGAAGCTTCCGCGTGTGCAGCCAGCGATGGCAAGGTTCCGTGTTGTCATCGATCTAGCCTCTCGCTCATGTCGGATTTCCAAATGGTTGCCATGGCTTCGCCGCATTTCGGTGCTAGGCAACAATAAAAAAAAAAAGTTTTTGTAGAGGATTACTTTGGGCGCTGACCTGATGTGATAAAAGGAAGTAAGATGGCACAACACTGCCTATGTGCCGGCATTTTTTTAAAAAATAATTTGAACAGAGTAAGTACATTACTCGTTCCTGTTGCTCAATATACTCGGGAATTAATCAAGCTCGACATGTCTAAAAATATTATCTTTACACAAGAGTTCTTGCTATCTGACGATTTTTTTCTTTTATATAGCAGCAGTTTGATAAAATGCTTGCATTTGAATCTTGATCTTTTCTGAAAGCGAGAATTCCGAGCTCCTAGCCACGGCTTTACCTTGGCCAGTTGGTAGTTGCGCCTGCGAAGGAGAGTTAGTGCAACCGACGTGCGTCCTTGAGCGAAGAGCTCGCGCTTGCAGCCTGGCAGCGAAATTGTACGTCATGGCCACATTACAGCGTAGCCAAATGCTGGGAAGCAAAAATTAAAACAACACAAAACGAATAAAAACAATGGCGATATGATATGATTATGGCGGATTCTATTTGTAGCGCTCGAGACATGGGAACAAGGGTTCGCAGCCGGTTACGCGTACCAGCGATTTGTTAAAAACCCGGTTTGTTAAAAACCGGGTAAAAACAGTCAGCTGAGACTGTGAAAGAAAGCACTGCTGAAGCTAGCGCACGAACGGAGTGGGGCGCCCGCTCGCCCCAGGCTTGGCAGGCTTTCTTTCTCACAGCCTTCGCTAAGAAGTTGTTTCTAGCACGTCAGTGTAATATTGTAGTATGCCATCTATGCATCAGATGGCGCTCCACACAATGTAAGCCCAGAGCCGTTTATTGAGAGAGTTTGGCCATACATTGGTTTGAATGAGGCGAAGCATCTCGGGGCCAACCACAGGCCGCGAAACAGCCCCTAGCGGTGGTCGTGTGCTCTAAATTTGTGACACGACTATACTTCGTTTCACCTTATGTGCGAGCGAAGGCAAAACTGGAAGCGCGAGCACGGAAGCTCCGTGCGTTCAGGCTTGCTCGAGCGCGCGAGCTGAGGAGAAATGCAAAAAGCGCTGGTCTCGCGCCTCATAGCTTTGGCTTCGCTCGCCGATAAAGTGAAACGAAGTATAATTTGAGCCGTGCCGAGCGGGACTCCGCGTCTCAAGACGCTCGCGCACCCCACCCTTTGCACTGCTTTCTTTCAGCCAGTCTCAGGACGCTGTTCTAGCAGTGCAGACAAGGCGTGGGCACGAGCGCGTGGCTTTGGAAAGTGCCTCCTATGCACGAGGTCTCGTGCAAACAAAGCGTTTCGCTGAGCTAGGCTCACGCGCCTGTGCCTTTGTCTTCACTGCAGACATTTGTGAGATGGAGTAGAGGTCTCCTGATTGGTCGACGCTGTGTCACAAATTTAGTTTACGCTCTAGCGCGGGGGAATCTTCGGCGCTGGCGGCAGCATTTGCTCCGCCTATTGTCCAAACTCTCCTAATATACGGCTCTGTGTAAGCCCAGAGCCGTATATTAGAGAGTTTGGACAATAGGCGACAAGGCCACCGCCAGCGCCGAATATTCCCCCCACGCTTAGAGCGTAAACTAAATTTGTGACACAGCGTCGACCAATCAGGAGACCTCTACTCCATCTCACAAATGTCTGCAGTGAAGACAAAGGCACAGGCGCGTGAGCCTAGCTCAGCGAAACGCTTTTGTTTGTACGAGACCTCGTGCATAGGAGGCACTTTCCAAAGCCACGCGCTCGTGCCCACGCCTTTGTCTGCACTGCTAGAACAGCGTCCTGAGACTGGCTGAAAGAAAGCAGTGCAAAGGGTGGGGTGCGCGAGCGTCTTGAGACGCGGAGTCCCGCTCGGCACGGCTCAAATTATACTTCGTTTCACTTTATCTGCGAGCGAAGCCAAAGCTAGAAGCGCGAGACCAGCGCTTTTTGCATTTCTCCTCAGCTCGCGCGCTCGAGCAAAGCCTGAACGCACGGAGCTTCCGTGCTCGCGCTTCCAGTTTTGCCTTCGCTCGCACATAAGGTGAAACGAAGTATAGTCGTGTCACAAATTTAGAGCACACGACCACCGCTAGGGACTGTTTCACGGCTGCAAGCTGCAATGCTAGCTTATTCAAACCAATGTATGGCCAAACTCTGTGTAAGCATGCTTCGTTTCAGCTTGGGTCCAGACGCAGCCGACGCTACAAGCGCGAGCTCAGGGCTTTCAGAGTCCCTGCAAGCACGCGCGCCCGTGCAGTGCAAGCACTGTTCAGGGCCACAGGCTCGCGCTTGTAGCATCGGCTGCGTCTGGACCCAAGCTGAAACGAAGTATAGTGTGCCTTCATACACACGCGCTTTTGCTTGAGTGGTGGCATCTCAGCCATTTTCCGGCCCAATCGTTTTTTTATGCATTTTGAAGTGCGCGCAATTCGGTGTCACTCAGCTCGAGCGGGTTGCTTTGGCAAATGCATAGACGCCATTTTACCGCCCAGGTCACGCACCGAGTGCGCGAGAGCGTCACGCGCTGGCACATTCGGGGCAACAATGGATGTCTTCACCCTGAGACAGACAGACATGTAGGCACCCTATGTAAGCCTTTCAGCATCTTTACGGGCCCTGCGAGGCGCATTCTTTATTGTAGCTTTTCCTGTCTCTTTCCACACATTCCTAGTGGCCCTCCACGGCCACTACAGCCAGACCTGGGATTAGGTATAGTAGGAGAGAAACCCTATAAGCCTGTTGCTTTAATTTTTTATGGCATTCGGTCTGTTAAAGCACACAGCTGCGGCCGAC
>JAZHYW010065367.1:0-26916 GCA_037355805.1 Ixodes ricinus
CCCCCCCCCCCCCCCCCCCCCCCCCCCCCCCCCCCCCCCCCCCCCCCCCCCCCCCCCCCCCCCCCCCCCCCCCCCCCCCCCCCCCCCCCGTGGGTGTAGCCAAGAGACGGAGGAAGAAGGACCGCTTCGAGCCTGGAGCGCTCATAGAACGCGTTGAAGACGACGTCAATCTTCTTTACACCCTGCAATATTAGGGGGCTGCTGGTGATATTGGGTGATCGATCGCAAACTCCCGAAGTGTTGATCTCAATGAAGAAAACAAAAGCATCGCCGCCATCAGAGAGGGTGGTAATGGAAGATGGAAGGAAGCACCGAAGAACATTGTAAAAAATATACCCTGAAAATATAGTAAATTTTTTTAGTGGCCAGGAATCAATATCCAAAGCCCCCCCAAATAAAATTGACCGCCGCAAGAGGGTTATGACACCACCGCGCAGAAAACCAGAGCGCTTTGAACCTTCGTTGACGCGGCAAAGCCGCGTTTTTGAAGAACACCTGAATGATGATTTTGTGAATGAAGAACTGCCGCCCGGACCAGGAGCTTAAACGCTAAGAAAACAGTTCGAGCGAGCCCGCGCAGCCGCCCAATGAGAGAGCGAAATGAACAGTCATCAAACATATCACGGTAAATCGGCTTTCATCAACAACACGTTGAAAATTCAAAACATCAAACTCATCAATAAGAACGTGCGGAATGAGAGAAATGAATAAGGATTGCAAATAATCCGCGAACTGTACCAGCTGAACCAGCTGAAAAATTTTCATTTTGCATCCAGGCCTGATTTTACGTTATCGACGAGGCGGCACCGTTCCAGACGCCACCTGACCACGCGATAATTCGCGCAGAGAAGCCCGCAACAGGCGTGGAGATCACCGCAGAATCATCACCTGAACAGGGCGTTCAACGCAGGAAAAGAATATAGTTCGCGAGAGCACCGATATTCGTCTCGAGGCCTGCCCGCGAAAGCTGAACTGGCACAAAAACGTTATAGCGCATATTTAGAGCGTGAAAATCACCCTGATTAGCAGAATTGCTGTCTGATGATTGCAGATATTCAATAAGATTAAACCATGAGGATTGTTTCATCAACCTGGGGATGGAACGACAGTGAAATCAACAAAATGAATATCTCCTGGAGGTGAGAATTATGAAATTTCAACTCTGACCAAATTTAATTTGGGCTGCAGCAGATGCCTGTTCTTGAATAAAAACTCCACAGTGGCTGGATTCAGCAGGTGAGGACGCCCCAAGATTGTGTTTAATTTCTACATCTTAGGTTTCTTCACTGATGACAAAAGTCCATCGCCACCAACCAACTCAGTGCCTGATGAGTAGCCCAAGAGTAGATCACATGAAAAAGATTCACCCTCCCATCACCGTAACCACCATGTTCTACCTGCTTTCAGAAATTCTTGATGATGATTTTGAATGTCCCAAGTTGACAAATTCAGCCTCGAAGGAGGTATTGAGGAGTGCTGCACTCCCAAGTGAGTAGCTGGGCCATGGGTCCAGCAACTCCAGCCTGAGGGGGGACCATGAGCCAAACCACCATCAATATGGGGGGTCACCAAAATTTTTTATGGGATTACGCCCTCCTGCCGCTGCTGCTGAGTACCAGAGAAGAAGGTCTTCCAGATTCATCACCATTGCCGAAGAAGACAGAGACCACATTAATATGCGGCATTGGCTAATAAGAACACCAAAGAGCCAATCACGAAGCAAGAATCGTGAACATAATATATGCCACACCCTGCATTTCGTGAGTACTTGGTGACTACAGGACGGTCTACCTCGTGAACCAGAATAAATCGGTTTCGCAACGAATCCCGCTTTGATTAGTACCAAGGTGCTTGTTGGTGACGCAGACGCCGTTCCGTTATTTAGGATCAGAGGCTAGCACTAGAGGCGGGAGAGCTGAAAGGACTGTCTGGCGTTTTAGAGCGCAACTCTTGTGCGCCCATTTCCCGTTTGAGCGGTGTCGCCGTCGGCGCCGGCGTAGCCGCGAGCGTTGCATTATGGGACGTTTCCCCGCTAGAGTTAGCGGGGAAATTTTCCCTCTAAATTTAGCGGGGAAATATTTCCGTAACATTTAGCGGGAAAGTTTCGCTCAAATTTAGCGGAAATACTTTCCAGCTAAATTTAGCGGAGAAATTTATCCGCTAAATTTAGCGGAAAAGTTCCCCGCTAAATTTTTGGTTTTGCTTGTTTTGTTTTTATTGGGAATCCTACGCGGGTTGTAGAAATAAATTTAAATGAAATGTTTTCGTCGTTTTGTTCAGCCTGCATGAAGTCGAAAACTAGGCCAAAAACAAAAATATATAGGCCACATGCCTTGGTTAAGCATCTTGTTATTTGATACGTTCCCTAGTCACATAGTGCATGACCAAAGAGATATTTAGAGATAATTTGAATAATTCTTGGAATAATCAATGGAATCGTGAAGGCTAAAGCAAACTGTCTTTACAGTCGCCAAACGTACCTCCATACGACTCTCCGGCCACAAAGAACTGTCGATTTTGATACTCCGGAAACATCACAAGAAACTGTCGAAGAAACTCCGAGATGGCGGCAGTGCTGTCTTGCAGAGACTGGGCGTAGCCCTGAGGACTCTTGGTGTAACTGAACCCTGCACCCGGGGGCTGATCCAGGTAAATGACGTTGGCGAAGTTTTGGACGGTGTGCCTCCTGCGGTAGAGCATCCCCATTCCGCTGATCCCTAAAGGTCCATTCTCGAGGAACTGCGAGAACAGAGCTGACTTTCCGGGTCCTCCGTGCAGCCACAGCAGCAAGGGCGCCTTCTTGGGTGCCAGCTGCGTCGGAGTAAAATGTGAGAAAGTGCCGACGTTGTGTTCGCGCTAAGAGTGTCGGACAGTGTACATCTTGAGATGTTGGTCCAAGCTTCTGTTTTGCTTCGAGTTTTGGGGCCCATATAGTCTCGAAGAGAATGACAAACGTCGCAGTTTGTCACAACGACTGTAACCACTGGCTGCTTACAAAAAACGCAGTGAGTTGTGAGTTCGGATCATTATGTAATCACTCCGCAACCAATGAGATTGCTCCATTTGCCAATAAGAACGTCGATGAACTAATCATGAAGCAAGGAGAGTCGAGCTTGTAAGCCACCTTCATAAGCAGTCGGTGACTCTGGTCATAGCCTTCTGCATACTAACGCCTGCCCAATCGCCCGCTGCCAGCTATCACCACAAGGGTGCGCGGCTTCCACATACAAGACAGAAAACTTGAACGACATGAGTGCGTGCTTGCATTCTTGTTGCTATTTTGGGCGTTTGGCGTGGTAGCTCTGGGTAGTACTTAGGCAATCAGTTTGTCTTTTCACCACCGCAGTTCTGCCACGTCTTGGGCTGACTTGGCAAAACGAGGTGACGGCGCTGTCACTTCCTGAGACCCCAAGCAACACCCGGGACCATGAAAGTGACGAAGCTCATTTTTGAGGAAAGGCTGCGTCCCAAATTCTACCTCCTGCTACCCAAGAGCACGTAGTAGGCACCTTTTCATGGCGGGCATAAAAGGGAAGCCTTTCTAGATGGGCCTTTCTTAATATCTGTTTGAGTTAAGCTTCAGCATCTTGCTCAGGCTTCACTCAAAGCCCGGCTTGGTTGGGGTCTTTCTGTCGTCAAAGCTAGATAGGCCCGTGTACCCTTCCACGGCCTCTTTTGATGCTGCTTTTCATCAACTGTTATCCCGTCGTCCCCTCCCCCTAACTAATGATGACCGTCTGGCCTCTGGCTATGACACACATGTTAGTATTTACGCTTTTGCAAGTCATCTCTCTCTCTCTCTCTCTTTCTCTCTCTGTCTCTCTTTTGGTGCTGCTTGACTGGCTGACTATCCCAGTTCTTTCTCTTGCACACCCCGAGGTAGTGACGGGTGCCCGATGACAGGCACAGTATGTCATATACGAAATTGTGAGCCCCGGCACAGCTAACGCCTTCCACACTGCTTAGGGAACTTTGTAGCGGTTGTAACCCCAGGGGACCCTGACCGAAGCCATTTTACTTCCCTTTCTACCCTTCGCCTTGTACTTGGCATCACTAATAAAAACGTTCACTCTTCGCAGTCTCGACATTGCGGAAGTTTACCAGCTCGTCCGTTTGACATGTAATTCGTGTTGATTGATGCCTACTATCCACTACATATATTCACTTTTGGCCACTACATATGTTTGCTCCTCATCCGCTATGAAATATGTGTTCTGAAACTACTAGAATCACGTAGACGTTGCGCTAGTAGCTGTGAGCAGCGAACAAGTATCGTCTTCATTGTATGGCGCCCCTAGCGGTGATTATCTGAAGCAGGAGCAACGGGGCCAAGGCATGGGGAAGCCAGAAATTTGGAAGGCATTGCCAATATAAAGGATGTTATTTTCATTTATGACTCGTCAACAGCCTTTCTCAGACAAGTGCTGATTGTTGGGCGATATGTAATGAGAAAACATGGTTGCGCTGAGAAGACAGGATTGCGTTAGGAAGAACAGGGACCACAGAGCTAACTGTCACCACAGAGCGCCAATTAACTGACGAATTCAAGGGCTTTCATCGCAGAACACACCGCTGTCACCGCACCACGTCCTCAACGTCCAATCCGTGGCCCCGCGATCGGACCGCAAGCACGCCAACTCCTTATCCGCCAAATCAATTGACGCCACACTGACACAACACGTGCCGGAACTATTTATGGCGCCAGCCTTCATAATCTCTCTAACATACTTATCTTTGTGCCTAGCAAGAACAGCAGAAGAAGCAAACAACGGTTTGCACCCGCAGTCATGACAGTGACATGGCCATCTGTCATGTCACTTGGCGGATAAGGAGCTGGGGCGCATCTTGTGGTCAGTCGCGGGGCCACGGATTGGTTGAGACGCGGTGCGCGGTGATGCAGTGTGTTTCATATCGATAGTAAAAGCTTTGAATTGAATATTTGAGCTGCCTTAAGCGTATTATATCTGTGGTGGTTGTGTCCTCAAATTTCTTGTATCCCTATCTATAATTTCTCACGACATTCGTAAGATCTCTTTTTGCAAAAGGACTAGTTGTATTATAGTTCGCCGCTGACGTCGTTCCGCTCAGACAAGAATACTACGACTAATTCTGGATTAGTATACAGGATAATGTCAATGTATGTTTAAATCCAGGTCGGTGTCACATTATTAGTGTGCTGTGTAACGCATACCATGTTACACGTGATACGATCTAGCCGTTCAGTTTGTGTCACGCCACGTCCTCGTCGCTCTCTCTCTCTCTCTCTTATGTAGGTATTTCGCCTACGCCTTTCTTGGTGTAATTCGAACGTCTAAAATAGGTTGCGAACAGGGCGTATCAAAAGCGCTATCTATTTGTTGTTCGCTTGTTGAGAATTGGCTTTAGTGCATAGCCAATAGGCCTTCAGTTCATTGCTAATAGGATGCGGCTCGATGCTGTCCGATTTCTCGTTGAGCGCGCTGGAGCAACACCACCTATACAAGCAGAAGGCCTCCGCACCGTCATCACAGTCAGATCGATCGAGGCCTAAGATTAGGCACGAGTGCTGCGTCAGTGTTCGGCCGGGGCTCGTGTTCAATCAGCGCGTCGAAGGTCGGACTCGGGCCCAATAGCCGAGTTAGCGCGATCCGACTTTGATCACGTTTTTTGAAGAGAGAGGAGGCGATGCGGAGGCTTTGATTATTCTAAGTGGTGTTGGCTGGAGACTAAGATACGGCGAGCGAGGGTTTTAAATAACGTCTTTGGCACATTTGAACGGATGGTGGGACACGCCAATCAAAGGACAACATCGAGAAGATAGCAGGGAACGCAAGATGACGAGACAGCCAAGGGCGTGCCATCTTTGAATGAGGTAAGGGAAATAAAAGCACCTGGGCGCATTTGGGGGCAAACGAAAGCACAAGTTTTGCAAGAAGTAGACGAACCTGCACGCGTACCACTGTATCGCGGGCATCTAAAAAAATGAAATAAAGTGTATATATCTCCAAACAAAATTTTTTTCGTCAATATACAGTATTACGACATTTTTTCCTGATCTTTGATAGTGTAACTTATCATAATAGAGACGGTGCACAAAAAAAGCAATGAGGATGTGATATCCGCAGAGCCTTGCAAAAACTATACCCTCGCAAAAGATGCGAAGCAGAAGATAGATTCAGGAAATTTTGAGTATATCTAAATTCGCGGTCCCTGTATGTCAGCTATAAATATAACATGAGTCGATATTATATTTCCCATGGAAGTGTATCAGGGCAAGAGAACTTGGGCGACTTTGTTAGTTACAGTGCCAAAGATATCCTACATACCTTCGCCAAGATGTGTAGAAAGAATAGGTTGCTTTGGTAGCTTCTTATCCACGGTGATGTAGCCAGAATACGCTTCGCTATGCACACGTTGTTTCATCATCATCACTCGGCTTCGGTACTTGGCCGCTTCGACTTGTCCTTTTTCCAAATAAGGCGTCAGCATCAAACCGGTTTGATCGCGTCTGAAGTTACACACAATTAACTTATTAGAGCTTTGTATATTTAATTTTGCTAAAATGAGGATTGCCTTCTACTTCTAAGTAATGTGTCTGTAACGCGCCAACAACAGGTGTGTTTATCTCGTCCTCAAATGTGGTTCCTAACTATCCGCCTTATGACGTCATAGAATTGTCGTGCTCTTGCCGATCGCAATCCTGGCGGTGAGAGAGCAGCAGAGGTGGATGGTTCAAAATCCTCTCCTCCTCTAGGTCGCTCTCTAAATTAACAGCCCACGGAAACTATAACAAACAGGATTTGGCCCCTATAAAAATGATTTTTTTACTTTTTATAGAAAACGTGTTTGGTTCTTGTTGACACTGATTACTTTCTTTTAAAGTTTGTTGATTTTCTGTTGAAACGTTTCTGATGATTTTTTTTCAGCTTGAGCCAAATGAAAAGCTGTAGACGTTCTATTAACTTTACGCTGATTTTTTCTGCCGAATTTATGCTGACAGTGTCATCAGAAAGACTGCATACGCTCAATTTTCTTCGTGCTGAAAATGTTCAGTTGATTTTCTGTAGCCAGTGTCAATAGAAAAGCTACCGATTTTTTGTAGACTTGTTATTGAACATGGTACATCTTGACTCGATGTCAAAAGTCACTAAGTTTCTCAATAGTCTCTGAGAAGGTGAGAATGGTAGCGAGGAGCTTCAGTTGTCCCGCCTCCAGCGTGAGCCTTCTACCCTTGACAACGCTTCGGCGTCTCGCGCACCTCGAGCACGCGGCGCGGTCAAAGCACGACGGAAGGCATGGGGCGCTTGCGAAAGACACGCCCTGTCGTTCTCACTTCGTAAGTGACTATAGTGACTTTATTGACCTTATTAAACTAGTCAACTACTATAGAAAAGCTAGATAACTATTTTAAAGTGGAGCAACTGCCTTGACTCGCTCCTTCCTGAGTAGTGCTCTGCAGAGAAGCGATAACATTTCTTCTAGAAGCCCTTTGTGTGGATGTTGTTTAATGACTGCAGCGAATTATTATTAGTTGTACCAATGCTTTTTAGTAAGAGATAGAGTCCACGAACTTTGAAACACTGTTTTATTTTTGACAGACTCCCGAGAAGGAGATCGGATATTTGGAAACTTCATAAGTGCTGAGGTTGTCACCAGCCAAATGATTACCTTCAAAATGTAGGCATATAAGGCTCTGGACCAGTCAAGGGGGCTGTGATTCAAGTGTTGAGTGCTTCATGGTGTTTGTGTTTGTGTTCACTTCTAACGTGCGTTTGTTGGATGTATCTTGTGCGTTCAACAACCAAAAAATACCATTTCCTTAAAAATAAAAAAATTAAAAACTTCCTGTTTTTTTTTTACGTTATTCTGCGACAGCCCATTTGGAGCAGAGTGGAAAGCTGTAGTAAGCCTCCGAAAATTTGTTACATGAATTGCTAAGGTGTGACGCATACTTTTTTTAAACGGCTGTAGTTTTTTAGTTGAAAAGCTGTAGCTTTTCAATTGACAAGCTACAGAAAAAGCATCTTGGAGGCGACAAAAAGTCTGTTGACTTTTTTATAAAATAAGTGGTCAATATTCAAAAGAAAGTCAACAGAAAAGCTAAAGAGAGTCAGATGGAAAGCTGTTGACATTTTGCATCATCTGATGATTTTTTTCAACAGCCTTTCAACAGAGAAACACCACATGTTTTTTGGTAACTGTGGGCGGGGGGGGGGGGGGGCTGCGACCTGCCTGCGACGACAGTGACACTTGCTTTCACACGTACTTTTTTTGCGAGAATTTCTGCGACCAACCGCCAAGATGGCGACATCAAACAACATATTATGCCGGCTCCCGTGAAGTCGTTTGTTGTCACTTCGGAACCACATTTTATGCAGGGGCGGGTCGAAGGTGAACACAACAGTCATAGCTGCGCTCCAGGCACTACAGTGTATAAGGACGCTTCTGTTCATTTTATTCTTAGCGCATGGATACATTAAAGAGGGCAGTGGGGATTTCGAAACAAATATGAAAACCACGTAATAAATAATTTAATATTGGGAACTGGTGTATAGCGGTGGATCCGCAAAATTGAGCAAGTCGACAGTTGGGGAAGAAAGCATGTGAGTTATGTTTTCCACATTCGCAGTAGCCTTGAACAAACCTTTTTGCGCATACTATTTCTAATACGATCTTTTTTGTCCTGGTTGATTTGATCTTTTACTTATTGTTTTCTAATACCTCTACCCGTACTCACCTCCAGAACCGTAGTAAAATAAGACCGGCTACTCGCGGAGCGGTACTAAAATTCCCATTCATGTGTTGAATTAAGATATATGCAGGTGCATCTTAGATTTTCTCTGCTATATTTTATCAAGGCGAACGCCTCTCAAACGCCGAAAACATCGTTTACTTTTTTGGCAGCCAAATATGGTGAGTACTTCTTCATGCAGCTCATGAATACTTCACAAAACATTTTTTTAATGGGTCAACGAGTATAGCTTCAAGCATATTACCAACAGCAGTGTGTTAAAGAAGTTTCGAAAAATCAAGTAAAAAAAGGTTGTAATGAATAGAACTAAAACCTTAGAGTCATACTCACGTGGTCAAGGATGGCTTCTGGAAATTTGCTTGCGGCGTCATCACTAGCAACAAAAAGCTTATAATTGGGCCAAATATTTTCATTTTCAAATTTGGTGGAGGGATGGCCTGGTACCAAATTTTCGGCTGAAAAGTATGTAAATATAATAACTGAACTAAAAGTTTTGCGTAGACACTAAATGTTTTCTTTGTAACGACAAATATATCACATAGAAAATTAGGCTTTCGTTATACATTATGAGGTTCTCGGGCATCAAAAAACCTCTTGTAACTGTCCAAAGTCTGCATTTTATCCTTTAGAGTAAGCTGTTTATCGAGACGTTTACTACAACGTCTGTGCCGAGAATAAAAAAAACCTGGTCACACAGTACCATCTGCTAACGTTGCGTAACGTTTCTGGAGCTTACGTTTAGTTACTACCCCGAGACATCGGGACATCTGTGCATCTTAGGAAGCGTGAAAACCAATTCAAAGATAGCTTTGTTCGCTGCATAAGAAGCACGAATGACCGGCAATTTTCGTTCAAATTACAACATAACATAAGAATACATAAGCAAGCGCTCCTGTGTGAATGGGCCCTTAGGTTCCTTCGCTCACCATATTGTTTGTTGAAGCCATATGTTACTTACTTGTTACATTTAGCGTTATCTGCTGGTTTTCATTTGCGACGTGAGGGTCACGTCGTGATGCTGCGCCTGCAGCACGCGAATTTGACGAGCCGCCACAATCATTATGTCTGAAACAAGGCAGCCATCCCTCATTGAACCCATATGGAAATCTTCGTTCTTGTCTTCGGCTTACCACGCGCGCAACGATAAGCACCAGAACTGGGCTCTAAAACAAAAATTATATTTGTTGCATGGAAGTTTGAAGGGTGGGAACTTTGCCCGTTTCTAATATGGTGTATAATGCCTCCTCTGAGGGCAAGAAATTCATTCCTTTGCAACAAATACCCTTTTACAATTTAAACGTCAGTCTATACTACGGATGCTAGGTGCAAGGCTGTGAAAAGCTTGGTAAGCTCACTCGCAGCTCAAATGGTAATGTCTTTTACAGCGTGATATTTTCTTTGGCGCTCTTATCTGCGAATGCCCGTAATCTCATCGACCGTGGAGCGATAATGAGGTGCTTGGGATTAGTCACGCCTTGTAGTTTTTAAAGAAGCCATGAAACGATTGTTCTACTTTCGCTAAATACTACTTATAGTTATTCCCTAACGTTAATAAATGAATAAACTTGCCTCAGTTTTTCTTCCTAAGCAATGGCAGCCGGCAAAAAATTTGACTAATATGAGCATCATTCATCGCCTCAACTCGGAGCCAGGGGCCCTATGTTGCGCTTTTTGGATTCCACGGCGACTAGGGAGAAGGAAGTGACGTCAACAACGCAGCAAACGCAGGTTGGATGTTTCTTCTGAGTAAATTCTTCATCAGCGAATCTCACCCATCAACATCCAATCTGCGTTTGCTGCGTTGTTGACGTCACTTCCTTCTACCTAGTCGCCGTGGAGTCCAAAAAGCGCAACATAGGCCCCAGAGCAAGCGGCCACGCGGCCTGGTGCCTATCCTATGCTGCCAACGTTAATCATAGCCACACTCTGGGGTTGGCAAAAGTAGAAAACGTATGTTGAGCTTTAGGCATTGTTAGAGTTCGGCTATTCTAATCACCGCAGTGGTTGGACACGAGCCACTACCCAAGGCATTGATTGTTACGGGCGAAGTCGAGTGCTCACGCAGTTCTCATGTCCAGTACATGAGCCGAGCTCGATTGTCGCCAGGACGGGTGGCTTTGATGTAACGTCGGTTTCGGAACTTGCCAACGAAAGCAGCGTTTACGCTAGAATGCGATTGGAGCAGCATAAATTCAATTACTCACGCAGAGGGTGCATATAAAATTCAGATATTGAACGTACAATACGTCTCGAGGCAATAACAATGATATTCAATTGTTTTCTCGAATACAAAATTTGACCGGACAATCCCTTTAACCTATCGCGCTACGATTTTGTGCAGCGTTGCCCACAGATGGTGCATTTTTTTCGTAAAATTTGCAAAGAACGAATTTACCCGAGAAAAAAGTAAAGCAAAAAAGGCTTAGCTCTTATGGAAATGCAGCGACGCCACCGGTCTTCAAACAACACGGCGCCGTTTCGCACGGGAGACAAGAGATGGCGCAACGAACGCTGCCAACGTAGGGTGCCTACATGTCTGTCTGTCTCAGGGTGAAGACATCCATTGTTGCACTGGAATGTTCAGCGCGTGACGCCTCGCGCACTCGGTGCGTGACTTGGGCGCTAAATGGCGTCTCTGCATTAGCCAAAGCTACGCTCGAGCCAATTGACACCGATTGCGTGTCAAAATGCACAAAAAACGATTGGGCGTAAAAATGGCTGAGATGTCACCACCAAGCAAAGCGCGCGTGTGTATGAAGGCACTCTACGCCAACGAACGAGCATACGGCGCCGAGAGTCGCACTTTAGCAGACGATCCTTTCGACTCAAAAAGCGGCTCGCGTTCCGCAGGCGGCGACAGTCACAGAAACAAAAACAGGCGCGGTAACAACAAGGAACTGCAGTTCCTTGTCTGCTAAACACGATGGCTCTCGGCGTCGTCTGCTCGTTCGTTGGCGGCAGTTGGCGTCGCGACCGCTTGTCGCCATCTCTTGTCTCCCGTGCGAAACGGCGCCGGTGTTGTTTGGCAGACCGGTGGCGTCGCTGCGTTTCCATAGGAACTAAGCTCTTTCTTCTTTACTTTTTCTCAGGTAAGTTCGTTCCTTTGCAAATTTTACCAAAAAAAATGCACCATCTGTGGGCAACGCTGCACAAAGTCGTAGCGCAATAGGTTAAGAAACCGAATTTTCCGGTCGATTTAGAAGAGCCTGCCGTCTCCATGTTTCACCCTGTACGACGATCATCCAGATGACAGCCATTTTGATAGGCACAAGTGCGCCCCCTATAGGTCATGAAAGTTGCGAATTACGTCATCAAGCTTTGCGAAGGCAAGACTGAAAGAAATAGACCCATTTCTATCAGGAGCACGACGACGACGACGATGACAGGAGGCTGTACCGGGTGGCCAGCGGCGATACGTTCTGGCTTCGCATGGACATGAATGCATCGGGGGTGGCAGCCGTCTGCCTCGACTAGGCCGCCCCCTGGAGCCGCTGCCTTTACCGAAGCGAGCGGCCGCACCGTCAACCGCCAGGTCTTTTCCCATTGAGAACGTGCATCGAATGGCCCGCCGAGGGTCGCCTTGGCTCGTTGGCCTGCTCGCCTGAACCGCCGGCCACCGAAACTCCAAGACTCGCGCGGCGGTTCAGAAAAGCAGGTCGTCCTCATCATGCATGCCGTCTTCTTCACCACCGAGCCACTAGGGATTTCCCATCCCCAACGCACGGTGAGGCCTACGGACACCGCCCTGGAGAGCTTGCCTCGACGCTTCTCCCAGCTGGACGGAGGACCGGCCCGGCGAGCAGCCCACTGAAGGCACTGGGCCCTCATCACCCGCAGCATCGGCCCGCAACCTCGCCCTCGGGCTCTATTTGAGCATTCTCGGCGCCTCTCTGTCATCTATACGCTGTCGTCCTCCCTTTGTAGATATCATCTCATAATCCTCATGACTAGACGTGGCACCGCGGGCCTCCATGGTACGGGCTGTCGCCTTTCCGCGGTGCCACGGCTCTCCTGAGCCAATAAAGATTACTATTACTATTACTACTATTTTATCCTCGCAATTTCACCGCGACAAAGAAGCGTCTGAATCAGTGGCGGTCTGCGCGAGTATACTTGGGCCAGACTATAGGACCAGTACTCCTCTGCAATGTCATGAGCATTCCAACTCGACATCGTTTCATGACCCCTTCAAAGGGACACTAAAATGGTAAAAAAGAATTAAAGTGCTTAAAAGTGACACACATTTTTTCAGTAATCTTTCACGAAAAAAATATTTTTCTTTTTCGACGCTAGGCAAATAAAGGTGGAGCTCACTACCCACTCTAGGTAGCTCTCGGCCCCACCTACAGAATGATGGCCCCACTGTGGCCCCGCCCATTATTACTCGATTGGCTTGGCTGCTTGGCTAAACATGTCCGCATGCCTAACGTCTCGTTGTCGCGACGTCTGGCGCGTTCTAGTCTGCAGACTACACTGTCTGTTAGTCGTGCGGGCAGACGAGTGGCACAGCTTATGGCGTCGTGTGCTATTAGAACACCTTCTACTACCACAATGACTTCCACCCATAGCACGCCCAAAATACGTGACCATGAATGCGGCGCGTCCGTGTCCACCTTTGCTTGCGTCTGTCCGCTTTTTCGCCAGTCTAAATTCCTCCACGACGATCGCCAGACGCGACCATGATACGGCGTTCTACCATGCACGAGCCACGGTCTAATACAAGCGTCGTTCAGCGTGTGTCGATGTGCGGTAAAAATAGACCGAAAGAACTAAAATAATCAGCAAAATAAATATATAGTCCTTTCAGCTTTTCTGTTCTTGTTGTTTTCAAAACAATGCGTCCGCGAGTCAGGTTGGTGACCGTCATGACAAACAATTAAAACGCTACCTAAAATGTTTACTTTAGCATGTCAGGTGAACTGCTCAATACTTGAGAGCTAAGTGCCTTCCGAAGCAAAATGACAAGAACATACCTGGAGAAACCTTACGCGAGGCGAACACCTCATTTATTTTAGCCAAAAGTTTCAAAGTTGTTTTTTATCTGTGTAGGGCAACTTCCAGTACTGAAACCATGGTCGCAATCACGATAGCTTCACGATTCTCAGAGTAGCGGAGCCCTTTTTATGGGAATCGTCACATCTATTCAGCATTCGCAACTTTCAGGAAAAACTCCCCGGGCCCTGCCACGTCATGGCCGACCGTCTACTCTTCAGGGACAGCAAGGAACACTGAACGAGATCTGAGGCAGTTGAGGCTGAACGAACAGCGGCAAGAGCGAACCATGTACCCCAACCCCCAAAGGCCATGTCGAGAGAGCAAGCCTTCCTCGTCAGACAAGCGCAGACCAATTCCCCACCACCACACCACATCTTCCACGACACCAGATTTGAAACCGCTCCGATTCCCCCACCTGCCGAAATGCGGAGATTGCTTGTCCATCCCTCACACCTGCTGGCCCCGTAGCCCACCCACCCATCCCCCATCCCTCTCCCAAATCCTTTTCTGAAAAGAATGGCTGGCTCCACCTCCGGGCTGCCACATACGCACCTCACTTCAGGCACTCGTTTTCGATTACTCCGGTTCCCACGCGGAATCCATCCGTAGGACGTGGCCCGGACAAGCCTTCCGGGCGCGAACGTAAGCCCTTGGGTGATTGGGAAAAAAATTAAGAACATCACATCCCGACTTCTCCCCACGACGAGGGAGTCGACAATTTTTCTCTGGTCAAACCTCGTCGTGTTGAGATAACACGACGAACCATTCTTGCCCTTTGTAAATACCTAACGTATAATTTCCACTGTGTATATACCCGGGTTAGGTAATTCATCTCGAGCATGTATAAATAAACAATGTATGGCTATAATTTATTTCACTATCCGTCGCGTAGACGAGGTTTAAACGAAGACTCCGGTACAGTTGGTAGACAATTGTATGTCTCACGACAGGTGAAGAACTCTTGTGGAAATGAAGGCTTAAAAAGCTTGACTTGTATAATAAACGAAAAACAAAAATCTTCAGGAACAGCTAGGTTTCCCGTTTCCAAAAAATCGATCCATCATGTCATACACAGCTGCCGGTTCGTCAAAAGCGGCATGATGTCCTGCCCGCGCCACCTGCACGTACTTCATGTTCCGCACGGAGGTGACGTAACCGGCAAACCTGCGAGGCTCACAGCGCGTGTACCATGGCGTCCTCGTGGCGTTTCGAAACTCGTCAGCCCCGTCCCAGCTCAGACTCCTGAAATGCTTTTCCAAGTTGGCGGACGGAAACAGAGTGTCCATCTGGCCTGTGTACAACAAGACACTCTGGTCGTTCAGTAGGTCTCGAAGCCTGTAGCTAATGTCCGCCAGCATGTCTTGATGCATCAAATGGAAGGTCAACTATCTCCCGCTGCGTGTCGAGAACGCTATCTTCATTGACGTGAAACGCACGCTTGAATTCTGGTGTGGCAGCGAACTTGTAGAACTGTTTGAACTCGTCCGGAGTGTCTTCCACTATGGCGCTAGAGTGGGAGTTATAGCCCGTCAGTTTCTGGAACAAGGTGTGCCGGCTTCTGGGGCCCCTCTCGGCACCGATGGTCTTCGTCAGGAGACCCATCGCAGCTGTCGCGTTGGCGCGGACTAGGTTCCTGAGGAGTTGAAACCTTTCAGAAAACAGCTCTGCGCCTCGCTCGTCCAGCATTCCGGAATAGAAGAGGAACTGAGTCGAGTCCATGGTGTCCAGGATGGGTCCGAGGAAGCCCACGGTACAGATGACGCCTCTCAGCTTTAACGGAACGCCATCCGGGTTTGTGGTCTGTAGAAGATGGCTAATATCCACCGCTACTCTTGCTGCCAAAAAAGAAGAAAGAAGAATTGAACAGACAAGGGTTATGTCAGATGTAAAAACTATATTGGGTCTTGAGGCACGGCTACAGGACGGTCTATCTCGCAAGCCAAAAGCCTCTGTTTCACGACGCAACGCGCTGCGATTAGCGTCCATGTGCCCGTTAGTGATGCGGACGCCGTTATTATTTAAAGTAAGAAGCTGGCGCCAGAGGCGGGACAAATGAAACACCTTTCTGGCGGTTTTATTCCTGATGCGATTCCAGTAGGTTGCAGGTTAATAGCAGTACAAGTTCCTGGCTCAAAACCGTCCACTCTTTGACGTTACGTCATGGCATAACATGGCATTAAAGAGGTCCTATATATACTATGCAGTTAGGCATAGCCTCCTTTACACTAGAAGGCCTGTAAGCACCCAGAGAAAAGCGGTCACGGAAAAAGGGAGAGGAGAGGTGGAGCAAGAGGATGCCCAAAGCGTCTTGGTGGTGCCACCACAGCACGAGCAATCAAATAAACAAAAACACTCCTTTTTTTTTTTAGAGGAGCATTATTACGTTTGCTTACACACTTCCCTTTTCCCTCCGTGCAACGGTCGCCGCCTTGTTTCCGGCCGCTCGTAGTTCGCTATTGCCTCGTACCGCCGATGCCGCCAGCGTTGCTTTATCGCCACCACGTTTGGAAGGGGTGAAGAAAGTGAAAGAGAAAAAGGAAACACAAATGCGTTTTGGGGAGAGGCCAGTAGGTCCGCTGGCGCTGATGAGAGTTCTCCCCTTGTTCTACCATTGCGTTCGCCGTTCTGCCGCTTCTCCTCTTTTTTCCGGCGACCGGGCACTCTAAAGTGTTCCGTCGACAATTTAACGGGCTTTCCAGTATATAGGAGGCTATGATTTAGAGCGTCTTTAGGATGACGTTAGAGTCTCATCGAACACTGTCCCCATTAAGGGAGAAAAAATTGAGTGCCTTCCTTAGCTTGTGTCGTCGTAAAATGCTGTGGCATTTACTTTACTGTGACCAAGGTAAGCTGCATGCTTGACTCAGCGCTATATCTTCCCCGTGACGTAAATGGAACATTTGACATACGAGTACCGTTGAAAACCATTGCGACCGGTAATTAATGTACGGGAACTGAAGGAGGGGGTCGTTAAAGGGATGCTGAACCGAAATTTGGAGCTCACAAAACAAGGCTGGACCGATAGGGGACACTGCGATAGGCGGGCACGGCAAAAACCTAAAACATCACTCATAGGGCTGTGCGGCTGAAGTTTCGCGGCGCATTTGCAGCGCCACCTCTCCCTTGCGGGGACGCGCCCATACTAGTGAGGTGTACACGGAGCAGACGACGCGGGAGGCTGGCGCGCTTGTCGTGCTGGTCTCGAGCAACGTAAAGTGACGTACCGAAAGCAAAATGGCAGCGAACCAGGTATTGTTGTGTAGTGAAATGCCACAGCATCATATTAAACAGAAAGGTAAATATACGTCTCCCTAAAAGTTTTATTCGTTTCCTGGGAGGTGATTCAAGGTATACCGCCAGTACCATAATAGCCAGCTGTACGGAGAACAGGATTAATAATTGATTCCCTATCTTATCACATGATTTAGTAGTGCAACTACACTTACTTGTCACGTTAATAGAGACTTTTCGTGGATCGCACGCATGAGCATGCCAGAATTTTGGTCGTGCGGCTACTTTGTAGGCGGACTAAGCTCGCTCCCGCAGGTCCTGAGATCCGCAGCTGACGACAATAAGTGCTTAATGTAATAGCTACGATGGTTCCCCGTGGCTGTCGACAAAAGAAATCCGATTAGGCAGTTACCATTTTGTTGAAAAACCTTATATTTGAGAACCAAGTTCCCATTACTTAACTGCCAATTTTGTTCCTTTATGCTTACCAAAGAGCGAGTAAGCGGCAAATACATAAGGGGTAAAAAGAGGCAGATAGTCGTAGCCCGTACTCCGCCCTGACTTGACTGCTTAGTCGAAAATAAATTGACACTGAGGGCTGTACACAAGCATTTTTCATGAGGTGGATGTTATAAGCAACGCTGTCTTGTACTTGCGGGACGCACTTCGCTGTCGACAAATGTTAATATGCCTGGATTTTCTCCTCCACCCCGGAGACCTGGCACACAGGCAGCCTTGCGAAGTTTCGCCTCTCTATAAAATAATCACCGTTTTTCAACAGACAGAAAGCCGCAACACTATTGCAACGCGGTGCTCACTGGCAGCGGGACAAGACGAGCGTGCGCCACTTTATTTAGGGCCAATTTTCGCCGCGGCACACCGCTATGGGTATTGCTCCAGCGCGACCCCTGGCCCAGCCGAACGGTTCCAACAGCGATATCTGTAACTGACGGCCGTATTTTTGGAAAAGAAGAACACGATTGAACAAGGCCGACGAGGCATCTCACGTTACGATTCTCATTCCCTCTCCACTTCGCTTCGTCCCCTCGAGCAGGAGAACCGAAGCGAGGAGGAGAGAAGCGAGCCTTTCCCCGCATTCTCAACTTTTCCAGGAGGATCGTGACGTCAGAGTCCTCGCTTGAACGCGTCCTTCTTTTCCAAAAATACGGCCATCCGTTTGAGGTATCGATGCATGAGTGATGTTTTGGAGTTTGTAGCGTCCCGTTCAACGCTTCTACGACCTTATTTTGTGAAATCTAAATTTCGGTTCAGCATCTCTTTTAGCGTCTTAGCCTTTAAGATACAGTGACACCATCTCATGAATAGGATGGTAAAGTAGTGTGGAGCCTAGTGCTCAAGGCCATCTACAGCAGTCGAGAACGTGTGAATCGTAGTCATGCCTGGTTTATGAAAATATATCTTTTTCTAGTTTGTTTAGTCCCTATTAAAAATCTTACGCGGCTATAGTCTGTTGCAACTCAAGAAGGTAGGGCGAGGGAAGGAAAGGCCGGGGAGGAGGAAGCAGACGGAACGCTGGAGAAGAGAGGGGAAACCTCCTCCTCTCTCCAGCGTTCCGTCTGCTTCTTCCTCCCAGCCTTCTTTTCCCTCGCCCTACATTCTTGAGTTGTAACGGACTATAGTAGAAATACATTTATGTGAATTGTTTTCGTCTGTTTGGTTCAGCCTTGCATGATGTCAAACACAAGGTCAGAAACGAAAAGATGTTAGGTAACATGCCTTGTTTCAGCTTTTTGTTATTTGATACGTTCCCTAGTGACATAGTGAGTGACCGAAAAAAGATTTAGCGATCATATGAATAATTCCTGGAATAAAGAACGAAATCCTGAAGGATAAAGCAAAAGGTCTTTACAGTCGCCGAACGTACCTCCAAACGACTCTCCGGCCACGAAGAAATTTCGATTTTGATACTCCGGAAACATCACGAGGAACTGTCGAAGAAACTCCAAGATGGCGGCAGTGCTGTCTTGAAGAGGCTGGCCGTAGTCCTGAGGAATCTTAGTGTAACTGAATCCCGCTCCCGGGGGCTGATCCAGGTAAACGACGTTGGCGAAGTTTTGGATGGTGTGTCTCCTGCCGTAGAGCATTCCCTTTCTGCTGATCCCTAAGGGCCCGTTCTCGAGAAACTGCGCGAACAGAGCTGACTTTCCGGGTCCTCCGTGCAGCCACAGCAGCAAGGGTGCCTTCTTAGGTGCCAGCTGCGCCAGAGTAAAATGTGTCCAAGTGCCGATTTTGTGTTCGCGCTAACAGTGTCAGGCAGTGTACACCTTGAGGTGTTGGCCTGAGCTTCTTTTTGACTTAGAGTTTCGGGGTCCCATAGTCCCAAAGAACGACAAGCATCCCATGTTTTCAAAACGACTATGGTCACTAGCTGATTACAAAAAAGAATGCAGTGAGTTGTGAGTTCGGATCATCGTATTATCACACCGCAGCCAATAAGGCTTGCTCCATTCTCCAATAAGAACGTCGATGAACCAATCATCAAGCAAGAAGAGTCAATATAGCAAGCAGCGCCCTGCTTTCTTAAGCTGTCCGTGACCTTGACGAAGGTCAAACCCCTCTATGGCCGATTTCCACGACGGACCGAATTGGGATTTTCGTCCGCGGGACGTGTACCACGTGACAGACACGTCACCCATTCCCGTCATCCGCGCCTCGTTCGCGGCCGCGCGGAGTGAAATGGCCAAGCGCCTTTTTCACTCGCAGATTTTTGGCGGTTAATCGACTTGAAAAGCGTTTGGTCTGGTAACAGTTCAACGTTTTCTTTCTTCTTGTTGAAAGATTAAAGAATAAATGGCGCAGTATTCTATGTTGCACGATCCCTGGTTCATTTTGTCGCGTTATTCTTGCTTCCACACGTGAAAAACCTGCAGAAAGTTTACCCGGCTAACGCGATGCAGGTTCCGGCATTCCTCAGGGTCCGTGATAAAAGAGCTTGTCAAAACTGGTCTAGCACACCGCTATCTTTTTGCACGTCCAATCAACACCTCATCTAGCAAGACCCTTCTTGTGGCCGTGGTGCGCTGGAGTGTTGTAGGGCGAGCGCGGTGTGCGTGTAGGTATCTCCAAACGCCCCTCCGAGAGCACAGGACTTCGTCGCTGCTACGCCGAAGCCTTCTCGAGCGGGGCCATGCCTGCGTCACTGCCATGCCTTGGGCTAGTAAGACTATAGTGGCGCTTCGCACTAAGCCTATCACGGTGTTTTGGCTCGCTCAGAACGCAACAGCGGCGCACGATTATTCATCTCGCGGTTGCAAACGTCGATTTTCTCTCTGAATCGGACAACGGTGCCACAGTGCGATGCTGGACTTTCGCGGCACTGTTGGTTCGCGAACAAGTTCGCTCCGTCCCGCTGGCGTCTGCTCGTCATCTCCTTTGTGTGGATGCGTCTGATGGGAGGTACAAACGACGGACGTGTCGTGACGTGCTCAATCCGCCCGCGTATCGGTCAGTCGTGCGAATCGGCCGTTAGCGACTCGTCAACAGCCATTCTCGAAACCGCTTGCTGACAAATGCTTCCAGCCCGTTTTGGTCAACCCTCACGAAATTCTCGCACGCAGACTAAGTTACAGGACCGCTAACGTCGGCGCTATCTTGGGAAACATCACGCAGTACATGTTCATGTGACGCGTCACGCAGCACAATGCGTCGTGTTACGTTACCGTGTCAACTGACACTGATAACGTCACTTTTATGCCGCGACTTCGTCTGCATTTATCTGGGTGTATTTGCCTGCGCCTGTCATTGTGTAGCTGGAATGTCCATAAAAAAGATAGCGAACAGGCGTATATGCTATCTACACACATACGACGATCAAAGGTTTCAAAAACGCCTTTAGTACATCGGAATGCAAGAAGGAGCACGTCAATCAAAGGAAAACGTAGATAACTAGCATAGAACGCAAGATGTCGAAGCAGCAAATCGAGCGCCATCGTTGATGGAGGTTGGAGAAAATAAAAGCACCTGAATGAATTTGTTGGGTAAACAAACACACGAGGTGCGCTAGAACCAGACGAACATGCACGCGGGCACCAAAAAGGAAAAAAAAGTATACATGTCTTCAAACAAAGAGTACTTTTTTCTGCACCAATATACAGTAACGCGACATATTTTAGACCTTCGATTGTGGCATTTATTATAATAGAGATGGTGCACATAAAGAAAGCGATGAGGATGTGATATCGGCAGAGCCGTGCAAACACTATCCTCTTGCAAAGATGGGAAGCAGAGCTCGTGAGTCTTAGAAAGACCGGCGTCGACGCCGGTGGCGCGAGCGAAAATCCTGATTGGTCGATAGGGTCATGACGTGCACAGCTACATGCCGCGCGGAATGAAGAATCTCACAACGTTCATGTGAGACGTGATGACACGCGTGGAATTAAAGTGATAAAGACACACAAGTAATGCGAATTAACGTCGCCGCATGTCTGAAATGATGCACCTTTATGAAGTAATTATTTGCCTTAAGCAAAATTGAAGAATTTTAGGGGATGGCGAGATATCGAGCCCAAGACCGTCTACAGTACGAGTTGCGGGCAAGACACGGTACTGCGCTAAGGCACGCGCATCGTCGATTTGTTTCTAGTTGCCTGGGCGACTGCAGAAACCTTGAACGGCTCTGTGAACGAGCGCGGATTTGTATCTTTACTGTCACGTCTGACTTGAAGGCGATAGCTCGCTGACTCTGCTGTACTTTTCCTCAAGGAAGTGTATCAGGGAAAGAGAACTTGAGCGATTTGTTTGTTATTCGCCGTGCCAGAAATATTCTACTTACCTTTGCTAATATGTAGAAAGAATAGGTTGCTTTGGTGCTTATCATCCACGGTGATGTAACCAGAATACGCTTCGCTATTCACGCGTTGTTTCATCATCGTCACCGGCTTCGGTACTTGGCCGCTTCAACTTGTCCTTTTTCCAAATAAGGCGTCAGCATCAAACTCGGTCCGATTGCGTCTGAAGAGACACAATTAACATGGTGAGAGCTTTATTATTTCATTTCACTAAATGAAGACTGTGTTCAACGTATAAGTAAGGTGCCTGGGACGCGTCAACAACTGGTGTGTTTATCTCGTCCTCAAATGTGGTTCCTAACTTTCCGCGCTAATGGCATCATAGAATTGTCATGCTGTTGCCGGTCGTGATACTGGCGGTGATACAGCAGCGGAGAGTGGAGGGTGCAAATCCTTTTCTGCTGTAGGTCACTTCCAGATTGACAGTCCACGGAAACTACAAGAGCCAGGGAGTTGGGACGCTGCGACGACAGCGACACTTGCGTTCGCACGTAAATATTTTTTTGCGCGAACTTTTACGATTATCCGCCATGATCGCGACATCTGGACAGCATATATTCCGGTTCCCGTGACGTCATCTATTGCCACTTCGAGTCCACTTTTAGTGTATGGGACGGGATTGGACGGTGAAGACATCAATCCATAGAACCGTTCCAGGCACACGACATTATAAGGATGCCTCTGTGCTTGTTTCATTATCCGGGCACAGTCAGAGATTATTAAAGGAAAGCTGAAGCACTTTTCAAGTGATCTGAGTTTAGATGCGGACTTCTATGGCTTTCTGGTCTCGTGAATTCAGTTATCGCACTTATCTTGGTCAGAAAGTAAAGATATACCGCTTTTACTTTAGAAAATACGTGGCATGTCGTTATTGCCGGTGGTGCGGCGATCCTCGTCTGCCGCCTGTCATCTGTCCGCTGAGCAAGTCAGACGAATCACTGACGGCATCCCCGGGCCAGCTTATGGGCGAGCAAGGGTACATCTGACCCCGCCGATGACGTCATTTTTGCCAGTTTATCTTTCCGTTCTCTGCGCTTGCCTGGCGTCAACGGTCGCGGCGCAGCGGGAGGTTCTACGCCGAAATTTTAATCGGCTATTACGACGCTCCTAGTAATAACATCAAAATAAAACTTAAGATACCAAATTTTTAAGATGTCTACATTACAACTTTTACTGTTTGTTTGAATTCGATGACCTCTTCAGCTTCCCTTTAGAAGGGGAGTGATGATTTCAATACAGAAATAAAACCGCATGCGTTATACAGTTAAATAATGGGACTTTGTGTAGTGGTGATGTACAAAATTAGACGTCTCAACAGTTGTGAAAAAAAACATGTGCATTATGCTTTTTACAGTTCCTGTCATCTTGAACATACCTCTTATACGTGATATTTTGAATACGAGTTTTTCTTTTTGTCCTCATCAATTTGATTCTTCACTTGTTTTCTAATACATTTTATTGAATTCACCTCAAGACCCATATAGTAGCATGAACTGTCTCTTCGTGGAAGATTACTAATTTTCCCCTTCACGTGTTTAATTATAATAATATGTATGTGCTTCTTAAATTGTCTTCGTTATTTTATTAAGACGTATACATCTCAAACGCCAAAGGCATCGTTTCTTGTTTGGGCAGCCAAATCTGGTGAGAGCTACTTCACGCATCGCATGATTACTGCCCAAAACTTTCTTTTTCTTGATTTAACAACCACCATAGCATCAAGTGTATTAAAATTAGCGTTGTGCTAAAGGATTTGAAAGAACTAAGATATAAAAGGTTGCAATGAACGAAATTGAAACTCTAGAGCGGTGCTCACGTGTTCAATTGATGGCTTCGCGAATTCGGCTTGCGGCATCATCACTAGCAACACGAAGACTTATAATTGGGCCAAAGATATTCATTTTTTGAAATTTGGTGGTGGGATGACCTCGTGCCGGATTTTCAGCTGAAAAGTACATAATATAAGGATTGAGATAATAGGTTCTGTGTGAACACTAATTTTTTTTTTTTTGCAATGACAAACATTCTGCACCGGAAATTAGGTTTCCACACAATATTATCAGGTTATCATGCCTTAGGAAATCACATTGAAACTGCACACATTCTGTATTTTTTTCTGTACAGCTAGACGCTCATCAAGACGGGGTTTACAACGCCTGGTTTAACAGACCTGCTTACAGAGTACCATCTGCTTACGTTGAGCAATAATTCTGAAGCTTACGTCAAGTTACTATCGCCAATCACCGGGACATCTGGGCATCTTATGAAGCGTGGTAACCAATTTAAAGGTAGCTTTGCACGCGACATAAGAAGCACGAATGGCGTATGACTTTCGTTTAAATTAGGACATGAAGTAAGAAAACGTAAGCAAACGCTCCTGCGTGAATGGACCCTTAGGTTACGTCGCTCCCCGCACTGTGCCTTGAAGCCATGTGCTACTTACTTGTTACATGTCGCGCTACCTGCTGATTTTCATCACCCTCGATGTTAGGGTCGCATCGTGACGCTGCGTCCGCAGTAGACGAATTTAAAGAGCCGCCGGAATCATGTCAGAAAAGAGGCAGCCATCCCCCTTTGAACCGGATTGGCAATCTTCGTTCTTTTCTTGAACTTTCCACGCGGACAACGGTAAGCACCGCAACCACGGTGAAAGAAACACATTTTCTTCCACCGTGAATGCAACTGCGCGCCAAAAAAAAAACATTCGTTCATAGCCTTTTTCTTTACTTTCAAAACCTGGCAGTTCGTCGACAGAGCCATAAAGTGCCCGGTCGCAGATTTAGAGCGCGAGGATCTGGTAGCACAGAACAATTCCCGGGGGGGTCCGGGTAGTGAGCGCACAGCTTTTGAGCGGCAAGGACCCGAAACACACTGTTCGCTCTCGGGAGAAACCGATGTGACTGGCTGCTGATGTCGAGGCTACGACGATTGCGGCCGCCGAGGACTGTGGCCTCGGCAGGCCGCGATTAAATTGTTCAGTACAAATACTTTCACTTCCCGGCATGGGAACATTTTGTACTATTGAAAATCATTGGGAGAATACCTTTCTGGTCTTCCTAAATAAGGGAACCTGAAAACGTCCTCAAGACGTCCTTGAAAGGACCAGAATGTTCCGACTATACTCGGTTTCACCTTGCTGTTGTACCGAAGGAAAGGCTGCAAGTGCGAGCTCCTTGCACTATGGCACACCTCGGCGGCACAAGCTCTCGTGCACCAAGGGCAGCTGCCAACGCTATGAGCTCGCGCTTCTAGCCTTCGCTGCGGTACAACATAAGGTGAAACGGAGTATAGTTACGGACGTCCCGACGACGTCTTCGTAGGGACGAAGACGTCTCGACCAGCTGAGGACGTCCTCAGGACCACCTGCGCTGTCTGGGCAGTTCTGTGTCCTATGGCGCATTGACCGCCGAAAACTCCAAGCAGGGGATGATTAATAATGCAAATAATTGCAAAGGTGCAAGCGAGCTGGACAAGAATCCTGTAATGGAGAGGTCCCGGGCTCGATACCCGGACCAGGCGGATTTTTTTGGTCGCGCACCAGTCACATAACTGTGTTTGGATATTTGTGTTTGTCCTTTGTCCCTCTTGTTCCCCTTCTCCAGGGATTATTTCCGTCAAGCTAGGGGATAGTCTTTAGTCTTTATTTTTTGGCTCTGGAGAGTCGCAGCACCGCGGAAAGGCAGCAGCCCATACCATAGAGGCCTGCGGTGCCGCGTCTGGTGAACATGATAACGTGATTAGAATATACATGCAAGATGACGACGACATGGATTGTTGGTATTGGGGAGGATGGCAGTCCGATTCGCAGAAGTCCAGATTTCGTGGAGCGGGTTGGGCGGGTCAGCAGCAAACCATGGGGATCTGGCACGCCGTTCAATCGGTGTACGAGGGAGCCCCAGGAGCATGATGGCACTGTTGCTCACTGAGGTCCACTGGGGTCGAAGGATCAGGCTCCAAGGAGGTAGCCCAGTCAAAGTAGAAGCTGCCGCCTCTGAGGAACCGAGGCCCAGGGCTCAGATTGAGGCACCGCCGTCGCCCGGTGTGTCATTCTCTCTACGTCGTTGTCGTCATCTTGCATACTGACCTTTCGACGCTGTTCCCATGTATCAATATCTGTAATCTGTAATCAACCAACCCCGGCTGTTTGCCGCACAATTTTGAGCGTGAACGAAACAGACGAAACTGAAACGTAGTAACGGGGAAGGGGTGGCGCTCCATGTATACCCTCGCCAACAGGAGAAAAAAAGTATAGCGTGGTTCGGCGTCTCGCCGCAGCGGGCCGCCCGTTACATGACTCTCCTAGAGTTCCTTATAGGCTCCCATGGGAGCCAGAGTTGCGCGTCTGTTTTCCACGTGCCGCCGCGCCGCTATTCGCCGAGATCCGATTACGTGAGGAGCCGGATCAAGTGGCGTACAGGAAAGAAGACGTCGCGCGCGCCCCGGTTAGGCAATTCAGCCCATTCATGTACAACTATACAATGTATGGATATAATTTATTTTAATATCAGTACATGAGATTTAAACGGGGACTCCAAGGTAGTTGGAAGACAATAGACCCTTTCCGAAATTTAGTCTGGCCACTTTGATGACTCATAATTTGAAAACGGCATATGTACTATACTAATGGCGGCCTTCAGTTTACTGATGAACGGAAGAAGTTGAAGATGCTCAACACGCAGATGATTCGAGCCCTATACATTCGAGACGTTATGCGCGATGCAAAGAAGGAATTGGATGCGTAAGCGTTCATTCCTAACTCGGGCCCAGCCAATCTGTTAGTAGCGCACAATCGGCTTAAGAACCCCTTAATGTATAGAACTTTATCAAGGCGTCTATGTGGGTTGGCGCTTCGTTCTGGATGGATGCATCTTCTTCGCCATTGACGTTGAAAGATATTGTGAAAGAACTTTACAGTGAAGTGCACATTTTCGTTTGCCGTTGACTTGCGAAAGTGACGGTGCCCGATCAAATACCGCAGAATATAGACCTTTCCAAAAATTGTAGAGCCCATCCACTTCAGGTGTAAATGAAAGACCAGCGAAGCTGTTATCTATACGACAACTTTGCGACAACTATAGGACATCTATATGATTTACATATGATTGCAATGAAGACACGTACACGACTAGCAATACGTAACGCCGAACGAAG
>JAZHYW010065368.1:0-10152 GCA_037355805.1 Ixodes ricinus
AATGTTTGCGTGAATTTTACCTAATTCGCTTTGTGTTTCAGTTGGAACAGCCGCACAAGTCCTGGACCGTGGGCGAACTCGTCGGAAGTTTGATGGCCCTGGTGCGGAGCGCTTCCCACTTAGTTCTCCGTGACCTGATGAACCACTACTTCTACAGGTGCGTACCAAAAGACATCTCACGGTACCTCCTGCGAGAAGTCACCTACCAAGCGAAGCGTAATTTACGTGTACTCCTCTTCCGTGTGCCCATCGTCAATTTTAGCAATGTTTACATTTTGTTTAACATGTACTAAATGGCAATTAAGAGAATGACATCGATAGGGTGTCTTTCGAAAGCCCGGTTTCCAGCAGGCGCTCCATGCCTTCCGCCGTTCTTTTGCTGCGTGCGCGTGCTCCCCGCTCGAGGTGCACCAGTTGTCTAAGCATTGTCAAAGCATAGCCTCCTCTATACTGACAAAGCCTGGCAGATCGCCACGAGAAACGGCCGCCGAAATGGAAAAGATGGAGTGGCAGAAAACGGATGAGAGGAGAGTCACGTGACTGGCGCCCCGCTGCGGTGACACGCCGAAACATACTTCTCTCGAGCGAAACAAGTGTGTTTCGGGTCCTGGCCGCCGCAAAAGCTGTGCGCTAACGTCCAGGTTCTCCGAGAAATGGCTCTTTGATGCTCTGTGCTACCAGATCCTCACGCTCCAAATCTGCGACCGGCCACTGTATGGCTCCGTCGTCGAACTGACAGGCGTTGTGAGTATAGTGGAGGCTATGTTCAAAGGTAGAAAGCTCGCCCTGGGGCGGGACAACCGAAGGTCCTTCCTGCCGTTTTCTCCGTGTCAGTGACGATATCTAGCTCACGTGAATGTCTTGCTGCGTCGAAACGCGGACCCATGCTTAAGACTCAATCGCTAAGACGGGTAGCTTTACTATAAATCTATAAAGGGGCATGGCTTCTAGAACTTGTAATAGAAAAAGAAAGATCGGCGTTTTCAACGGCACGACAACATGTTTTCAAAGACCACCAAAACCGAAGCATTGGCAGTGTTAAACGCTTCATTACTTTCAATGCTTTTTTTTGGGGGGGGGGGGGGGATAACAATTTTGTTGTGGTGGTAATTCGTTCGGCATATTTGGGAACAAATTCTAATAAATAATCAGTTCGAAATAATATGACCTAATGTCAGAGGAATAGGTCGGCGTAGTAAATACGTGCTTCTTTGAAGCTAATTCCGTTCATTTAATTGTGCCATGCATGTACAAACGTTTTGTCAACATTTATTTCTCGCTTTCTGTCGATAGAGTTTTCTGCTCAGACAATAAAGTACTGTTCTTTAAGCTTGTTCCCCGTTGTAGCAATTTCTATAAATATATATGCATTAAATCAAACTTTTGTGTCCACCAGCAAAAACATATTATAGTAAAATGACAATTCCTTCTTCTTTTTTTTTTTTAGACGGCCAACGTTATTTACTTTTGCCATGTCTTAACTAAGTTTAAGGTGCTGCACTCTGACGGCAGGAGTGAAATCGAAACTGTGGAAACATTCCAAGATTCCACGTCCAGACAAGTTGAACGCAGAGCAGGAAAAGTGCCGGCATCGGCAGGAAAAGTGATGGCATCTATCCTCCGAGATGCTCAAGGCACTTAACTAAGGAGACAACATTATAATTGCGTAATTTGTCTGATTAATGCTTTTACAGATGAATCTCGTTATTTAATACCCACACCTCGTATGTATGCACATGCATGGTACTCGGTGGTATAAGAGAAATATTCAATTTAGTTTTATTGGACGACCCACTACAACCAAATACAGTACACGGATAATATTGCTCATGTAAAAAGACTGACAAAGTCAGCGCGAACATGCTGCCGACGGGTTTTTGTGTTTCTCTCACACTTGGAACATTACCGTGAAGTTACTAGCGCAATTGAATCTGCTTATCTATCTTACAAACAAAAATTTAGATTCGTCAATAACGCAGCTCCGGTAATCCTTTTAAGCACCAATATCCTGTTCGCGGCAACTGTGTCGCGCAACGTACTTGCGACTAGACTGGCCCCATAACACTTGACCAAACAAATGCAAGGAATAGTTCACCCCTGATGCATAATATGAGTGCATGACGTGAAACGAAACTGCCTAGTACAATTGGGCAATGTTTAGGCAATGTCAGCTGAATTTGAGATCATTAAATTCGTGAATTCGAGGTGGAAAGAGTACGCGTCGTGAATTGTTTTAGCTCATAAACAGGAGTGGCCTTGATATAGACTGTTAAGCGAAAATAGAGACAAACTCAAATAAACCGCAGAAGTGTGGTAAGCTGGGCGAGGTGGTATGAAGAGAAGGTGAACAGTACAGCGCACCCCCCCCCCCTCCTAGAACAACAATGAGAGGGAAAGAAACATGCACGAAACACAAGCGCTGACTCGCAACTGAATTTACACGCAAAAAGGAGAAGAAAACGTGCTGAAAGACAGGCGGTACAGAGCGTGTAACTCACCACACAACACCATCTAACTAACATGTCTTTGCCGGTGCCTGAGTGACTGCCTTCTCGAGCATGATCGTTCACTGAAACCTACGCTGGGCGGTCATCTCCCGTACATTGGAATACCTGATCTCATTCTCCAATTCTTAACGGCACAACAACATTAGGACATTATCGAGACAATACGACTCGCGAAAGTTTGGAAGGGGATTGTATTAATAGCTCCGGGGACCGCTGCATAGACATGTACAGGTTACCCCCAAAAAGTAACTAAATACCGTTAGTCGTTACTCGCTCAAAAAGTAACCAAAAGGAACGCATTACTTTACCACAAATGCAGAGAATTACTTTTCTTGTAACTTTGACCAGCAAATATAAAACTGCATTTGTTTTATCTTTTTTTTTCAGCAATCTTTTCATTTAAACAGTAGCTACCTCTCGAGGTTTTGCTCAGTTATGTTCCCTCGCTTCATTGAGAATACATCTCCGCCAACGCTGAAGAGTCGTTCTACTGATCCGCTTGAAGGAACGGCAGTGTTGTGCTTCAGAAAGAGCTGGTGTATCTGTGATTCCCTCTCTCTTTTGTTCTCTGTGCTTCTAATGGTCGAAGTTGACAATGGGTTCTGTGACTTCCCGCGCCGGCAACCTCCGGGTTTACATTCGGTCTGTACATGATTTTTGGAGGTTCAACGAACAAACCTTATTGCGCTCTCTGGATGAAGGACGTTCACACTTGTAGAGTTCGACTGACGTGTTCAGCGATAAACGTTTGTTATACCGTCATACTGTTTAGTTGTTTTTCGGGTTGCCAATCTGCCTTTGTCGCAATAGACGCATACTCACGTTAGAATTAAAATGAGGGTGTTCGACGCTGTTGTACACGTTACTCCTCAAAAGTAACGAAATACTGTTACTCAATACTTGGCCTTAAAAGTAACTAAGTACTTTACACGTTCCTAAATACGTTACTCGTTAACTGAACACGTCACTCCTTACCGAAAAAAGTAACTAGGTAGAAGTTACTCCTTTGTAGTAACCCGTTACGTACATGTCTGCCACAGCATAATACTTTCTTCAGCCTTGAGCTGAGACTGCCGCCAATGCTACAAAGGCGAGCTAGCCCGCGCTCCTGCGGTTTCGAGACGGGCATTTCTAGAGCGTGTGGTCGTTCTGTGGAAGAACGCTTCAAAGCAGAGACCTCGAGCTCTCGTGCTTGTGGCATTGCCTGCAGTCTCAGCTTAAGGGTGAACGGAGTATTGGCGACGTGCGCGATCGAAAGCGTCGCTGTGGTTGGCCTTCCTCGATTGGCCGAATGCTGACTATGACGTCAGTAAAGAATTCTCGTCAACGGAAATAAGAGTAATGGAAGAACTTCAATTTTGACGGTGTTGGCAGTGTTGGTTTCAGTGCGCTATGATTTCAAGCTTCCACCACACTTATTACAAACACCCTCGGACTTGTTGTTCACAAGGTAATGACGTCACGAGAGGTAAACATACGAGGGCGCCACCAAAACACATCGCCGCTAATAGCCACCCATCAGTGAGACTGCTTTGAAACAGAAACCATGTTCTTTATATGGGACCACAAGGCAAAGACATGCCAGTTAGGTGGTGTTGTGTGGTAAGTGACGCGCTCTGGACTACCTGACTTTCAGAAAGTTTTCTTCGTCCTTTTGTGTATAAATTCAGTTGCAAGTCAGTGCTTGTGTGTCGTGCATGCTCCTTCTCCCTGTCCTGTTTTTCATCGTGCGTTCTACTGTTTACCAAACAAAAACAAAATAAAACGTCTACACACAAGTGCGTACCAGAACGAACGTACGTGTACTGGAACGGCAGCGTCCAGCCGTCTGGTGCCGGAACATCCTTTACCGACCAAGCACTCAGAGGCATGGGTCGCCTTCCATTCCAGCAGTTCCTTTGAAAACCCGAACAAACACACAGCACATGCCGAGCGCCGATGAAAAAGTACAAACAGACAGACAGCCAACTTATTTCTCCATCCCCCTCCCTCCCTCTACTGAACGCTCCAGCGCCAGGAGCCAACGACAAGAACACTACACACACAAAAAGATAAGGAAAACAAAAAGAAGAACAAAAACACCGCGCTTTCAACTTTGCGATTGACAGAAACAAAGCAAGAAACAAAACATCGGCCATGCTTCAGGCCAGCGACCCTGATGATTGGCTCCTTCGGAGAGTGGCCACGTGTGCAACTCTCCGAAGGACGCCTTTGATCCTTGCGCCGTTTCAGCGCCATTCAAGGGGAAGGCGAACATCCAAAAACTAACTGTTTATAGTTACATTGCAAAAAAAAAAATTAAACCCCGGTCATCGATCGAGGGCATCTCCACTCCTTTAAACGCGCAGTTCAGCACTGACCTGGATGCCCAGCGCTGTGTCCTCAATGGATCTGCCCAGTCTGGTGGGTTACGACATCTGCCTGAATTTCATGTTCTACGTCAAGTACCTGGCCTTCTACGGTGTCGCCGGCGCTCTGGCGAGGCTTGACAGGGTTCGGCTGCCGCCGCCGCCAACATGCATCGTCCGGGAACACCTGTGTTCACACTTCTGGAGGTCTGTAATAAACGAAATTCCCTATGTGTCGGGACCAACTCCGTCCCTTGGTCACGGGTGATTGTGAGGTGGACGGCGTGGGGCGCTGCATGTGTAGGCTGGCTGTGGTGGTTGCGTCCGGGTTTTAGCATGCAGGCCCAGTTCCTTGCAGGCCTTGTTGAAGGTGAAGTTGGACTTGAAGTTGACAGTGGTGCGGTTCAGGTGCACCAAACTTTTAGCAAGCTGAGAAGCATCTGTACAGCATATAGTCATTGCATATAGACTTAAAACTGGACGTTTTAGACAGAGATCCGTCTGGTTACGAAGAGGCTGACTGAGATTAGAAACTCTAAAAAAAGTTTTAACTTGGCTTAGAGCATCACTTGATTATGCCCTAGTTACACGGGCAGCCTTTAACGCATCAGTTAAACGTCGGGCACTGAAATGCCAGATTTAACTGCGTTTACAGGTGCATGACGGGCATTCTAGAACGCAGTTACGCTTAAGTATGCTTGGCAGTTACTGCCAACTATATTCTAGTTACACTGGCACCCTTAAACGCAGTTAAGTGGGACTGAGGCCAGGCTTAACAGCGTTAAAAGTTCACGACGGGCATTCTAGGACACAGTTATGCCTAAAGGGAAACTGGCAGGGTAGTTATGCTCGCCAAGATTTTTATTTGCACGTGACATGGGAGCCCAGCTAACCAAAACACAACTTACGGCTCAAAAGTCGTTTTATTTCCTCCCGGAAATCGACGATCCAGAACTGGCCGATTTGAGTCGCGCCCACTCTCTCGTCCGTGGTCACGTGCCGTTCAGATACAGTCTCCAAATATAATAAAAGTCGTGGGTCATCGAAAGCACACTCAATATCAAAAATAGAAAAAAAATGAAACCCATTTTTCGGGGCTTCTGAAATGTTGCAGGTTGCAGGTGGAGTACCGGAAGCACATGCACTGCGTAATTTTCAACATGGCGTCGCATCGCGGGATCGCGGGAGTTGTGTGCTGGTCGGTTGAACGAAGTGGACTAAGTGATGGCGGCGGACGATGGGCGTGGGACCTACTTCAGAACTGTCGTTCGTGGTATCGGGCTAATCTGTCTAGCTTTGAAAGATAAATTTTGTACTGATGAAAACAATCCGTACTTATTCCGTATGACGAGCCGGACCAGCAAGCTGATCGTACGAAGACATCGCAGAGTCGTCGTCCCTTGTCCTGTGACCTGTCTGAACACATCACTCGTCATACCAACATGAATTGGTAAAAACTTGAAACACGTGCAAATGTCAAGCACGAAGTGCGTACTTGGTGTTGAATACGCATGCGTACAATGTCTTCACTAGGTGCGAATGTGGCCAATGCGTGGTGCTGCCCGACTTCGAGCCTTTGCCGCAGGGAATTGGCAGGAAACTTTCTGAAAACAGTCGACTGGCTGCATTACTGCGAACGAGGAGTTCCCACTTGTGTGCTTGACAATTACAATGTTAAAAGTGTCATCTGCTTCGCACAACCAACGAAGTAGACGGGAAAAAAAACGCGTTCCGGTGTAGCCAGGTGACTTCCGGCAACACTCTGCTCCCCTATATTTCTCCCTCCTGTCAAGTCGACATGTCGTGCCGTTACTCCGTGCTCGTGTTTCAATTTTGGTTTGGAGCAATTGCGTCTTTAACTTTATTATAAATATGCGTTACTCTGTAGCAAAGTATTGATGGGGTAGTCTTCTGACACCATACTGAACCGCCTTGCAAAATATATATATATATATATTTTTTTCTTTTTTGCGGGGGGGGGGGGGTGGCGCAGTGTGTTTCTTTTTAAAATATAGTTGGCAGTTACTGCCACCTACACCCCACTTACTATGGAACGCTTAACCGCAGCTAAATCTGACCTTAGTCACACTAAACTGCGGTTAAGGATGTCCGTGTAGCTAGGGTTTTAGAGATTCAAATCTCAGTCAGTCTTTTCCTAGCCAGACAAATCTCTGCCGAATATGTTTTGATTTTAGGTCTGTATTCGCAACTCGAACGTTGTGCACTTAATTCCCTCTTCTGTGATTCACATTTCGGCCGCCGGTCCGCGCCAGTTTTCGCTGCCCGGGTGGATGAGCGATAGCTTCCCGCTTCTCTCTTTCGCATGAGTTTCCGCTGGATGGCGTCGCTTCCTCCGAAGCTGCTAATAGGGCTGATAATTCCAATGTTATAACAGAGAGCCGAATCTTGTGTTGCCCAACTTTCGAATAATTCAGACACCCCCGGATAATACCTATCTTTTGTAATCCAAATTAAAAAAATATATATATATATTTTGACATTGTTATATTGTAAAACTATCAATTTGTTTCTAGTGTTTTTTTTTTAAAGAAACGGTATGCAAGCTGTGCGTGTATACATGGAAGAGTATTTATCTTATTTTATACTATAATAATATATTTGCTTGTCGTGGATCTTTTGCGTAGGATTCATGAATCACAGATTGTTTGTAAAACATAGGAAATCTAACGATTTATTTCAGCATACCATTGAGACATAGAATACAGCTGCATGTTTCATTACGGTGTTCTATCAGCTGTGCTGTAAACGACGAGCTAATGTGCTAGGTCATATTCACTTCCCTTGCAGGAACTTCGATAATGGCCTTCACCTCTGGATACGAAGGTAACGTGCAGCATGTTTCAGTTGTCTTTGCCGAGTTCGTGATACGTGAAAACTGCGGCGCAATTGTGGAACGATTACAGGCCCGGAAAAACTTCCTTTCCATTTCTTAAAGGGGGGGGTGCAAGGACTTTAAGATTAAAATACTTTGCATCTCGTTATTTTTACGTTGTTTATCGTGTCCCGGAAGATAGAGAAAACATCTCCTTCATTAAAAAATGTCGCGATTCCGCTGCATAATCGCAAAGCAAAAGTCGAGCTTTTTCCACCACCTGCAGCCGCGAGTGGCAGCCAGAAGGAACTACGGCGAAAAGATTACGTGACCTCGCTCGGCTCTAAGCTGCAGCATAACGCCCGCTAATCTCAGCAGAGAGAAGGAGAGCAAGCGTCCTCCGAGAGAGAACACGGGAAGCTACACGGCACCTCGAATTACGTCACTAGGAGGGGGACCAGGTGTGACCCTGAAGACTGGGAGTGAGTTCAGGGGTGCCAGAAATGCCAATATTCATCTTTTGTTTACATAACTAGGACACGCAGGCGAAATCGGTTTTCTGTTCTTTACTTTAGAAGTCTCAGAGAGCAACTTCCACAAATGTTTGACCGAAGTCCGGAAATCATTGCACCCCCCCCCCCACCCCCTTTAAAAGGGACGCAGTCGCAAACAAAGAATCTATTGAACAACATTATTTGGAACACATGTACAATCTTTGATAATACGAGAAACAGCGCGTGACGCGCGGTCCTTTCGGTGCCACTTCGGCAGTGCCACCTAAATGAGAAGGCATGCACGTTGCGTCCCTGCTCGTACGTCTCCAATATATAACGAGCGGAAACCACGTTGAAGCACAACGAAAGCATGCGACAAAGCGGCAGACACACGCTCGCAGCGACACGCGGACGCGACTTAGGCGGTGCTATATGTGGATTCGCTATAGACCCGTAGCTCTCAAGTTTTAAAGCGACAGCTTTACCCGTGACACTTTGAACAAATTTCGAGCTGGTGGGCTGTCGCCGCCGCTATGGAAGAACCCTTATTCTCTCCCCTCTTGGCGCCAGGAGAGGGAACTCTGTTTTCCCGCGCATCCCGCCAGTAACGACGCGACGAAGGGAAAATCTTCCTGTCGTCTGCTTCACAACAAACGGTTGTTTCTAAACATTCCTCGCTTTATGCGAAATCCCACTTTGGCAGTAAGGTTAATGGTGGACGGTTTTAAGAACTTCCACCGCGCTTATCCACTTACTTCGCGGATCACCGAGCACTCCTGGCGGTCGGAAGTGGCATACGCGACGCCAACCACGACGGTTACGAGAATGAACCACGTCGCACCTCTGTCCTCAAGTACGTGACGATACCAATCCACCCACTTTACGGGACCGTGCTACACCTATCCCTTTCGTTTCTTCGTGAATTACGGGTAAAAGATACGACTTTTCTAACTAAAGGTAATAAAGCCACCTTTCGCATCGAATTCCACTTAATGCAAAAAGTTTCTTGTTTTTCTAAGTAGCCTCCGAAATCATCAGACTTCGGAATATTCTGTAGAAATGGCAGTTATCTATTTGAGACATCTGTATAATCTGCATAAGTTCCACAGCAACAAATTTCGTTCCATGACATTAAATATGTCACACCAGTTCTGAAGACTCAAAATAAAGTGATCATTTATTTGGAAGAAAAACAATTTATCACACGTTGTTCCGCATTTTATGAACGTGAGGGCGCGAGCGAGCAGCTTCAAAGACGCTTGTCGCGCGAGACGACAAGAATTCTTCGCCAAAACTCCACGCCAAGCCTGTGGTTTGTTTTTAGCAGTATGCACATTATGTATGACTACGAGTATTCGTATTTAATATCACAATGTAAAATCTTTATTTGCAAACGAAATAATGATTTCGTTCGCAACTTAAATTGAAGGTGGTAACTCACATGTTTGAAATATTAACTAATACCAGGTGGGCTATGTTGCACGTTTTGGACTCCCAGGAGACTAGGGAGAAGGAAGTGACGTCAACAACGCTCTTTGATGTTGATTGGTGGAGTCGCTGATGACGGTATCTGCAGAAGATACGTTCATTCACACCTACGTCACTTCCTTCTCCCTAGTCTCCTGGGAGTCCAAAACGTGCAACATAGCCCCCAGGGTTGGGCAGAAATACTCAAAAATGTATTTGGAAATACAAATACTGGGATACATTAAAATAGTAGCTAAAATACTGATACTAAAATATATCTGTCAAAATGTATCGCGATACGTATCGGAAATACATTTTAAATAGAGGCAAAAAGTATTTGGAAATACGAATACAAGGATACATTTTAGGAAGGGCAGAAATACAAATACAGAAATACTGATACTGCAATACATTTTTCAAATTTGTTTGAGACGCCAACTGAGATGAAGCTTGAAGTTTGAAGTGGAAGTTTTTGATCCCGAAATTACTTTCCTGTAGGCTTG